>CAVNYN010203790.1:0-16261 GCA_963692815.1 Nyctanthes arbor-tristis | reverse complement strand
GTAGTGGATTAGTGAACATTTTTCAGTGACCATTTTTTCAGTGAGAAAAAATACAGTGATTGAACGATTGATGTCTTGTTTGTCTCCCTAATTCATAGAGTAGCAGTGTCACTGTTCTTTGTAGTTTGATTGCGAGGGTAAGAGGGTTGCCTAATGTTGATTGGAAATAAAGCATGCATGATCTCATTATTTTTTCTAACAGCAGGGGAGGAGTCGACCCTTTTTACGTTGAAGTGTATATATGGAGGAGTATTTCTAAGAAAGCTACACAATGACGTTTATAAGCATGGGAAATTGGGTTATATTAACAATGTTGACTCCGACTTCTTTTCCAAATATGAGTTAGACGCAGTAGCAGAATCTTTAGGCCTTCGACCCCCAATGAGCTATATCTACAAGAAGGTTGGCAAGCCAATATCGAGCGGCCTAATACGACTTATGACTGATGATGACGTTCGAGCTATGGTTGGAGATTTGGAAAAGAGTAGGATCATTGAGGTGTTCTTCTTGCAACGATCTCAAAGGCTCAGTATTGGATGGTGTCCTACGACTCCGTGCCAAGAGCCAGTCATTGAAGAAATAGAAGACGGGGAGGACGTTAGGTTGGCATCCGATCATGGAGAGGGCAGCCCTCAATAAGGATAACTGAGCTTGTTGAAGATGTTGACCAGGAACCTGAAAGTCAGCAGTTGACTGGAGATGAGCCACCAATTCCATCTCAAAATCCGTTTGACAATACTCTTGAGGAGAACATGAGGCTTTGGGAAGATATTTTGACGAATGACACTTGCCTTGAAGAACTATTTGATTGGGGCCCTGTTGGCCACTCTCCGGTTGGCAGCAACGAGTTTCCTTTCAGAAGTAAACCAGTTAGTGGTGATAATGGGTTGCGAGATAACATTGAAACAGGTCCAAGCAATGTACATCAACCTCCAGTCAATGGTAAGGGTGGGTATGAAGGAGTTGCCGGACAAGGAGCTGAAATTGATGAACAAGGCAATGAATATGGAGCTGATGAGACAACCCCAGAAGGTGATACAGAGCCTGATGACAATGACAACCTCGAGGATAGTGACTATGAGTAAGAAGAGGAGCCTGTTATAGATGAGTCTGACTTTGGCACTGCTCCAAATTGGCAAAAAAATTATGCATGGTTTGGAGATAGCCAAATGCAATATGAAGGTAGTGAAGAGAGCGAAGATGGAGACTCCGATGAGTTGGAGAGCCTTGACAGTGATGATGAGACTGGAGCAAGACATACTAAACATTACAAAGTGTATAGTGGACCACCGGAGAACGAAGAGTGCCAATATGAAAAAGGTATAGTGTATATGGTTGCTTTTCTCCATTGTACTTTTATTGGATGAATGCTAATAAAATAATGCTGTTTTCACCATTAAAGAGCTTGTTAATCTATTGCTGCACCATTTTCTTCATTCCCATTTATGAATACCTTCGTTGATTTAGTATTTGTGCACAATGCAGATTTGGTTTTTGAGAGTAGAAGTTTGCTAAAGAGCTTAATAGAGCAATATTCGGTGAAGAATGCACTAGGAATATATTTTGCTAAACGAAGATCAACACTCGTCTCCGTGCCAAGTGCCGAACGAAATCTTGTCCTCAAACTCAACACTGTCAACATGGGTCACACATGTGCAATGGTGTTCGAAAATAAGTTTGCAAACTCTTCGCTCTTTGCTAGGAAGCATGTATCTGCTTTTAGGACTTAGCCGAACATAACATATGCAAGCTTTGAGGATATGGTCAGGCGAGATTGTGGTAAAACCCCGAGTAGGTCTCAATTCTATCGCACTAGGGCCAAATGCTTAGAGCTGATTCAGGGGCGAATGAGGCACAGTACAACTTGCTACCAGATTATGTCTTGGAGTTAAGAAGAATAAACCCTGGAAGCACTATTATGATACAAATTGAGATGGAGGGTGATGCACATGTCTTCAAAAGGATTTACATATGCTTGGGGGCAGTGAAAGAAGGGTTCATCAGTGGTTGCAAACGGCTGGTGGGTTTGGATGGTTGCCACCCTTGGCTGGAAAGGGGGTCACCTATTGGCTGCTGTCGGAATTGATGTTGAGAATTCCATGTTTCCAATTGCATATGCAGTAGTTGAGTTCGAGTGCAAGGATAGTTGGAGATGGTTCTTGGAATTTTTGGTTGAAGATATTCAAATTGGTAATCCTAATGGTTGGACTTTCATGTCGGATAAACAAAAAGGATTGTTAGATGCAGTTGTGGCATGTTGCCCAGGTGCTGAGCATCGGTTTTGTGTGCTCCATCTCTACTGTAATTTTAGAAAAACATACTCAAGTCTTAGCTTGAAACTTCGTCTGTGGGCAGCCGCTCGTGCCACAACACATGCCGATTGGTTAACAGCCATAGAAAAGCTTAAGGAAGAAAAGGCTGAGGCATATGGATGGCTAATCAAACGACCTGCACTGCATTGGAGTAGAGCTTACTTCCGGGAAGACAGCCAATGCGATATCCTCCTCAATAATCTCTGTGAGTCCTTTAATGCTGCCATTGTTGAAGCCAGAGACAAGCCAATCATAACCATGCTAGAGAAGATTCGGGGTTATTTGATGACAAGGTTGTCAACAAAGAGAGAAGGTGTGCAAAAGTGGTCCCATACATTTAGCCCCAAGATTATAAAGCTACTGGAAAAAACAAAAAAGGAGTGCAGGTTCTCCAAAGCCACATTTGCAGGTGACCACCGATTTGAGGTGATGGACGGTCGTAGCCTCAAATATGTTGTGGACTTAAGACGTAGGACTTGCAGTTGCAGGAGAATGCAATTGACGGGCCTCCCATGTAGCCATGCAATGAGTGCAATTGGCCTTTGGGGGTTAACTGTGGATGATTTTGTAGCACCATGCTATAGTCGAGAAGCATTCTTGAGGACTTATATGCCAGTTATTCCACCAATGGCAGGCCTAGAATTTTGGGAACGGACTGTGCAATCAGTCAAGCCACCACCATTCAGGTAAAACGGATTGGCTCAGTTTATTAGCTTTGGTTAAAACTTCATTATTCTATATGGTGCTTTAACATCTATTACATTCTAATCACTAGTAATATATATAGAGTTGTGTTGTATGTGGCTGTGCATTAATATATGTTACCTTGTTCAATTTTCCAAGACACAACTTGGCAGGTCCAAAAAAAAAAAAAGAAGAAGAGAAGCAGAAGAGCTACGGTCAACAGGCAAAAAAAGAGGCAGACATGGCATGAAAATGACATGCCGAAATTGTGGCGGCGACAGACACAACAAGAGAAGCTGCAAGCGACTGAAGAACGGGGCTGGGAGTAGTGGAGGGAACACCACAAGCCATGGCAATTGACAATCTTGAGATTGGCAATGGCAACGAGTTTCCATTTTGTTGCTGTTTGGGCACCATTGCACACTATAGCAGTGTAGCTTGAGTGAAGGATGATGGTTTTTTTACCCTTAAGCTGCTGTTATTGTAGATATATATTATGGCGGTGGTTTTTGTTGACTTGCTTTTGTTCTTTTGGATGATTCCTCGGGCTATTGCTATGTAAATGAATGAAGCTTAAGTGATATTACCTTGAATAACTGCAGGATGATGTAGATATGTCATATGTGTATCGTTTTGCTAGCTATCAAGGCTTATTGGCTCGCATATTAGTTGTGTATGGTTGAAAAGTAGTGTTGCCCTAATCTTGAGTTTCTGGTGTGCTGCCATGGCTACTTTAGTTCTGCTTCATGCAGGGAAATGCTTCACTGTTAGGTGTCACCCGCGTCCTCAACCTTTCAAAGGTTTCGCACAATACGTCCCCAACGTGTCAAATGTTTCACACAATTCGTCCCCAACCTTTTAAAGGTTTTGCACAATCCATCCCCAATCGGTTAAAGGTTTCACACCATTCATCCCCAGAGTTTTGTTTCTGTTTCATGTTTCATCCGTAACATTTAACTGATTTCTAGATCCCCCAAACTCACTCTCTCCAAAGAGACATACGCAAAACATTCATTTCATAGCAAAACATGGAAAGTTGAATTAAATCTACCAATGTTTCCAAACATATCATCTTACATGGGATTCATTACATAGTACTGGCACGTGAGTTCTAAAAAAAGATTTTCCAAATCAGAAACAAGCCGATCGATGTCAAGATTACCAAACGTCTGCCCTTAGGTACCGGGATTTGTACACGTCTCTGCTCGAGATGAACCGTATTATGCTCTATTTGTAGACAAGTGTTTTGTCTATCTAACCTTCTTATTCTAGTCTCCAATCTCAAATTCTCCCCTTCCAAATCCTGGATCTATGCCTCGAGACCGCGCATAGTTGCTAGTAAACCTGGAATCACTTGTTTTGAATGTTCGCGCATGGATGGGTCATACCATAAGAAGCAATGGCAACTCACTCCCTATGGAATTTCACAGTCAAATCAACAAAAAAAATCAGATTTAGGGGAAGAACAAACTCTCACCCGAAATTAAGAAGAAACTCTTTACCGAACGTTCACAAGCATAGAATCTTCTTCCTGGATTTGCATTGGTCCATGATGTCCGCAGTGGCATTCTACCTCCACACCTACAAACTCTCTCTCCCTCCATTGTCAGAGTATTCTAATGTAGAATGTGGAGGAAAGGGTTTATATATATATATAACCTACTGTTTAAATTTGGAGGAAAGGAAATGGTGAGTTTTGGTTATTCCAGTCTTAACCTTCGCCCATAATGTCGCGTGGAGTGCAAACACAGAATTAGCGGCACTTTTGGACGGAAATCATCCATGGGGACGAATTGCGTGAGTTTATCAAAGGTTGGGGGCTGTGGGGTGACAAAACAAAGGTTGGGGACGAAATCGAGACTAAATGCAAAGGTTAGGGACGATTTGTGAAATTAACCCTTATCATTATTATCATCATCATCACCACCACCACCACCACCACCACCACCACCACCATCATCATCATCATTAGTAGAAAAAGAAGAAGAAGAAGAGGTAATAATAAGGTGAAATAGCTTCAAGCGTATACAAATTGCAAAGTTGGAGAATTTTAATAGGGGAAAATTACATCCTACATTGTATTTGGTCTAACAAATTACAAAAAATCAGATGCAATTTTTTTATTGCAAAAATCAAGCTTTCTTCCTACTTTTTTCCTTATCACAGATATTACACTTTTCTTAATAAAAATTATTATTAGCATACGAATATTGATATTATTACATAATAATAATGATAATAATATATTATTATGTAATTAATGCCAGAAATAAAAAATAAACCCTTGATTATAGCCCCCTTCCTTTAAAATTCATTTTAGCTCCATGGCCATTGGCCATCGCCACTTCAGGGAGGATTAATACATTGAACTGAAATCTAGCCAAAATCCTTGCGTGTCTGTCTTTTAATTGGTTTTTGTGAGTTTCCCATCTTTTATTTTATTTTATTTTATTTTATTGTCCTTGTGATGTCTTGTATTTAGTATTGGTGAATTCTGAATAAACATATATAGTCATTTGTCAGATGATAATGGGTATTGTCATTCATTTTTTCCCCAACCACTTCCGTCAATGCAAGATTTTCCATTTTTTTAACCTCATCTCAATGCGAATTGTAATGAAATCAAAGTTTAATTGATGAGAATTTTTTGGTGTGAGTGGTCACGTCTTACGCGATAAAAACAAAAAGATTCATCTTCTTTGATCCATAGTACACCATTACATATTTTACGTCATGAATCTCCTTCAAAGCTGGTACATTCTTTTAGGAAGTTAAATGATGGATCCTTATTTCTAAACACCTCTAAATTGTGACCAATAGTAATAACAAGAACATGATTGGATGCATCATTTTGCCCACTCTCCATATACTAAAACGTTGCATCCTTATTTCTAACATCTGTGACTGGTACCATGTATTTCATAGAAGTAATTGATGTTAAATCCTGCAAAAAATAAAAATAAATTACAGTTGTGACCAAAAAGTTATGAAATCAATACTATAAAAATAAACAAGTTAATGAAAAATCTCAATGAGATAAAACAAGTCAAATATTTTGGCAAAAATCTTAAGGCTAAACAAGAAAACATAGTAGCCAAATCGAAATCATAATTAGTAATGACCCCTATATAGTGAAATTTAGATTTCTATTAAAACACTGAAAAAAAAAAGAAAGGAAAAGAAAAGGAAAGAAAATTATATGATAAAGAGGAAATTTTAGTTTAAAAATGTACGAAGAGTTGATGTCACAAATTTGAAAATTTGCACACACTATACAACTAAATGACTCGTGTTTCAACCATTACTCAGTAATTATAGCAAATTTTTTAGTTGAGAAAACATAATGAATGAGGCATTTTTCAAGCAAATACAACAAAAACCACTCATTGTAAGTATTATTTTTCACGTGTGCTTTGAGCGATCTTCAAAAGCAGCGGGTAGTAGCCTTTTTAAATCCAAAAATTTGCTTGTTCATCTTTTGTGTATTTATCGAAGCATCATCTTGTTTCCTTTTTAATTCCACCCCCCCAAACACACACACACACATATATATATAGAGAGAGATTTATTCATATTAATTAATCATAGGAAACTTTTTGTGACTCCTAAATCAAAGCCATAAGTGTGTCTATATACACACACACCCCAAGCATTTTGTATCATATTCAAATGTGTTTATTTATTAGTAATATTATATTATCTTTTTTGCAATTTATCCTTTTTCCTGATTTTTGCAATATTCTAATTATGACCTGATTTTAGTAATATTGAGATGTAATATGTTGTAGTTATTAAAAGGGGTGTCTTGAAAATTACAAGAGTTTCAAAACCACTTTAGAAAAATAAGGGACCAATTGAAATATTTTGAAATCTCAGGTGATATATAATAACCCAACATAAAACACGAGAACTTCAAAAAACAAGCACAAACACACACTAAAACATGCAAACTAGACAACCGCAGCAACACTGAAGAACATCCAATGAAGACGAAGCAAATTGAACGACCTGGTAGCTGACAATCAATCTCCATCTCCAATAACATAAAGAATCCACAAAACGCAAATGATTGACCTGATTTCTGTTGCAAGAAATGCGATTCAGCAAGTTTAGGAATGCAGGTAATATTACGAATCCATTACATTCCATTGCTCAATTCAATTTGGAGAAAATATCATATGATATAAAACTGATATTTACTTCATATAATGAAATATAATCTCTCGATTTACTAAATTCGACCAATTCAATGATAACATATACTATCTATAATCTTTTAATTGTGGCTGAAATTCTACAAAGCAGATAGAACAAAAGCTTAGGAATTTAAAGTGTCCTGTTCTATTATCTACGGAAATATATCAATAGGTAATAATGCAGAAATTACTGACAATAGGTAACAATGCATATGAATTGTGAATCCTGACAGTGACTTTGGAATGAAATTATTACTAAAATAACTCTGAATATATGTAGCTTCTGGTTGTTACTGTAAACATATATGTTTACTGATTTTAATGTCATTTTTATGTTGCCATTTGGAATCATATATGTAACTTGTGGTCGTCACTATAAACATATATGTTTACTAAATTAAAAATCATTTTTATGCAGCAATGTCACACATCAGTATTTTTTAAAGGATTGGAGGATATTGGAATCATAACAACCAGTACACAGTATTGTATCAATTTTAAATACTCGCAAGCGCACGAATCGATTGAAATATAGAAATGTGAGTAACGAGGTCGATCCCACGAGGAATGCTATAAATATGAAATAACTCAATGAATTTGAATTAGATGTAACTCTAACCTAGCTCTAAATGATTTTTGAGATTTGATAAGTAAAATATAAACTAGTAAAAACAAGAACGTTTATGAAACAATTCAAAGGATAAACATTACTAAGGTTGTAGATTCCACCAATGTATAGTAAATAATTTATATCTTGTATTGATTCCAATATTTGAGTAATAATAAGAAATTAATATTTTATTACCGCAAGTAATTTATCGTTAAGCTCATAATATAACTAATCTAATGTAGATTCCCTTTCCCTTCAAGTATGTAATTCTCTAAGCACTACATGTAAACAACTTAATGAATCACAAGTAGTCCAATCAAATTACGTGTTGAACTTTCAAAACCAAGCATAGATAAATTTTCTAACAATCAATAATACTTGATATTAGAGATGAAAGCATAATTTATCATTAATGAAACTGGAATCATGGACGTTTAGAGTGCATAATATTTGGAATCAATAACAAAATAGATAGTTATATAACTAACATGGTTTCATCATTCACCTAGGTAACAATAAAAATTAAATATACATGAGATAGGTAACAATATGCATATGAATACGTACTTTAATTAATTACATTTTTAGGACATGTATTCATACAATATGGATTTGTAGCATTAAAATCAATTTTCCTCAACAAAATGGTTGGATTAATATCAAATGAACATATAGTGTCTTATAAATGATATATCAAAGATGCAAATTTTGATACTAATCACACAGGTGAAAACATATTGGGCATAGTAGTCAAAATCAGCTCAACTTACAACCAATTGATTAAAGCCATTTGTGCAGAGATGAACTTAGAGCAAACACAAAATGCAATAACAATCAAGTACAACATTGCAGAAGAGCTACCACCTGTCACAATTACCAGCAACAGCAGCTTCTTCTACTATTTAAACATGAAGAAAATGCACACAAACCCAGCAGCATACCCATTGTGCATTGAGGTTAATACCACAGAAGACATAACTCCAACCAGACAAATCACAAATCAAGACTTCAGTACATATGTAGCTCCACTACCTCTACAGCAGATTGCGACTGACATATACAATGCAGTTCACCACATTGATCCTTGAACAGTTGAACCAGAACTTGAAATCATCACGAAATCTTCTCTAGACAACTTGCAAAAAAGTTGTTTTTATCGCAACAAATCAGTTGTGAAGATGAGTTTATCGCTGTATGCAAAAAAAAAAAAAAAAAAAAAAAAACTACTTCTAATACAAAGTTAAAAGATCTGATAAGAAAGAATATGTTGTCAAATGTGCTGCTTTAGAATGCAACTGGACATTTAGATCATCAAGACCTAGATAGACAGATATATTCTGCATAAGAGAGATTGGAGACTGTAACACATGTCTTGCACATAGCAACTATACTGGTCATAGACAGCTAACATGTTCAGTTGTTGCTGCAACAATTCAGTATAAGTTCACTTCAAGCAAAACACACTACACTCCAAATGATGTACAGACAGACATGATGAACAAATATAGAATCAAGATAACATATAACAAATCATGGAAGGGGCGAGAGAGATCACTGACAATAGTCCGTGGTAACCCAACACAATCTTATCAGAAACTACCAGTATACTTGTATATGTTGGAAAAATCAAACCCTGGATCTGTGACCAGAATTCAGAAGGATGACAAAAACAGATTCAGATATCTCTTCCTAGCTTTGGTAGCCTCAATACAAAGTTGGGAGCATTGTAGGCCAGTTATTGTTGTAGACAGCACATGGCTGAGAGGTCCATATAGAGGCACACTTTTCATAGTATGTACACAAAATGCTGATGATCACATCTTGTTACTAGCATTTGGCATTGGTGACAGTGAAAACAATAACTCTTGGACTTAGTTCTTCAACATACTCAAACAAACTTATGGAGATAGAGATCACCTATGCATAATTTCATACCGTTATGCAAGTATAGAACATGCAGTCTCTCTTGTGTATCTAGATGCATTTCACGGTGCTTGTTCATACCACATATTAAAAAACTTATGAACCAACTACAGCAAACATTGAAAAAAAATTGAAAAGTCATTCAATTCTGCTGTACGTGCATACAAACTAGCATACTTCGAACACTACATGAAAAGGCTGGACAAAATCGAAAAGGGAATCAGAGGATATCTAGTATGTTACTGTACTCATTTTAAATTTCAAAAACATATCAAAATTACATATTTGATAATGATAATTATATCATTCCCCCTGCCTAAAAGTCTTTTTGTTTCAGTCGCAAACACTTCAATTCCAGTCACAGACACAGATAACATATACTGCTACCAAAAACAGATCAAGAAAACAAGAACACAAAGAAAAACAACGAAAACACTTTTCCTTTTATCTGAAAACTGATCAGTTTGCAGTTACATTCACACAAAACATATTTGCTTACAAATATTTTTCATGTGTTTCAGTCAAACATATAAGTCAAATTTGGAAAGGAAAAAAAGAGAAAAAAAGGAAAAAACGCATTCGTCTACTAGCAAGCAGACCACATACATCGAAATAATTACAACCTCACACACATCACAACAGTATAACACACCAAAAACACAAACAAACAACAAATGAATAAACTTTTTATTTCAATTGCAAACACCTCAATTCCAGTCACAAGCATAGATAACATATACTGTTACCAAAAAACAGATCAAGAAAACAAGAACACAAAGAAAAACAATAAAAACGCCTTTCCTTTTATCTGAAAACAGATCAGTTTGTAGTCGTAGTCACACAAAACATATTCGCTTACAAATATATTTCATGTGTTTAAGCCAAACATATACAAATCAAATTTGAAAAATGAAAAAAAAAAAGAGAAAAAGGGAAAAAATGCATTCATCTAATAGAAAACATACCACATACATCGAAATAATTACAATCCCACACACATTACAACAGTAAAGCACACCTAAAACACAAAAAAACAACAAATGAATAAACTTTTTGTTTCAGTTGCAAACACCTCAATTCCAATCACAGGCACACACATCATATACTGTTATAAGAAAATAGATAAAGGAAACAAGAACACAAGGAAAAACAATTAAAACACATTTCCTTTAATTTGAAAACAGAATATTTTGCAGTCACAGTCAAACAAAACATATTCGCTTATAAATATGTTTCATGAGTTTAAGCCACACATACATGTCAAATTTGAAAAAACAAAAACAACACATAAAAACTTCTAGCACACATCCCAAAAATATCAAAACAACTACCACCTGGTACACATCACAACACAACAACACCTCAAAATAAATGAATAATATTTTCCTTTCAGTTGCAAACACCTCATTTACAGTTACAACCACACATAACATGAACTTTTACCAAAACATATCAACAAAACAAGAGCACAAACAAAAACAATGAAAGCACATCAACACACAAACAATACAAACACACAATAAATGAGTGATATTTTCCTTTCAGTTGTAAATAGCTCATTTATAGTCACAACCACACACAACATATGCTGTAACAAATATGTTTCATATCACTAGGTCACAAACTATACTAGTACAACTCAATGGCACACAACTGTATTAGTTACATATCAAAAACACATTACTCACAACACTAAAAAACAGTTGGCATACAATGCCACACGCACTAATAAATAACAACATAACTCAAAAACTTAATCACCAAATCAACCAATCAATACAACTTAACAAAAAATAGAAAAGAAATAGCATATATATATACACATCGTTCTAAAACAAATTCATTAATCTGTAATTTGTTTACAATTCAAATCAGATAAAATACCATCCCTATGGAACTACTTAAAATGTTTAATATCATCCTGAAATTGTCTACCCAACAGAATACACTAAAAATCAACCAAGAACCAACTGATCCCTTCACATAACTAAACAACTTCGCAGCCAAATCTAACCAAACAACTGCTGAGTTAAACTTCTTAGGCATCATCGGAAGACGATTGTATAATAGATACTCAGTATACTTGATCACAAACAATCCACAATCATGACTGCAAAAAAAGTATAAAAATGAAAAAATAAAAACATTTATCATTACTCAAAAATCACCAACCAACATAAATTAAAATGCTCAACAACATACCCATTATTTTGTTGGATCAGGTTGGTTACGAACTCCATACCAAGCTCTGCCAAATGTGACTTGTCTCCAGCCCTATCTGAACCCCAAAAAGCAGCACATGCCATCAAATAAGGCAACGCCTTGCAATACAAACCCACCAACTCTCGCATCTCTTTACGGCGTGAACTTGAAGAACTGGAATTATAGACAAATACACTGTGCTTCTGAATATCAAAATGCAATAAAATCTAATGTGGAGTTGACCGCATAAGCATAGGAAGTAGCACGTGGTCAACATCTCCCCAACTTGTGTTGAGATCCAACTTCCCTCCCCTAACATGGCCAACGAGTGGATGTTTTGCACTGATTGATGATGGATCATCTAATAACTCCGGGTAATCCTTGTGCATCAGATATAAAAAAAAATAGAATCAATAGTTGTAGCACTCATCTCAACCTTCGAACTACGCATCGCCAAATGGCGCAGAAAGTAGGAACAGACATCAATATGCTGCAATAATATAAAATGAGAAAAAAACAACTGTCAGATAATGCAATGTGATTGATAAACACAATAACAGAACAAATCAAAGATTATAAAATATAATAAACAGGTAGAGATATACCTGAGTACCCAGATCACTACCAGCATCAATCAAAACATACCACCACATCTTGCTGCTAACCATGGTAATATGGAAATCAAAAGATGGATTTATCACATCAGTAATGTGACAAAAATAAATTCCTTCTGTAAATATAAAAAACTTCAGTAAATAACGAAATCAATAAGAAATAACGAAAAAAAAACAACAGAGACAATACTAACTTTTACTTTGGCTTATACCCAAACTTGAATCAGGCATCAAACTCCTCTAATTGCTTATCATCAGCAGGTGCCATGTACTCTTTCAAAACAAGCAAAACATCACCCTCACTCTCAACCTTTCCACCAGATGGCATATCATTCAGAACAAAAGGCGACAACAATAGCTTCCCTGACTTATGTGGTCTCTTCAAATCAACATCATCAATATCAGTTATCACAACTTTTTTGGGGGATAGAGTTTATACAACCTCATGCTATTTAAAATCAACGATAATATTAATACACAGAACATATTCATCAATGCAACAACAAAATTAATTATTTTTTTGGTCTATAAAAAGTAAGAAAACAAAAACAGACAAGCAAAAAACACAAAACAAAGACTCACCTGAATATTCATCTCGAAAGATGTAGATACTTGATATCGATATGATAACCCATCCCTCACATTATGTTCAATTGCAACCTACATATAAAAACAAATAATTAAAGTAGTAGATGAAACATAATAACAATAAAACATACAATCAGTAAAAACAAAACAATCAAAAATTGTAAAAGTTACATCCTTCCTCTTCTCCATTGAAATGCTACAAGCAGCAGAAACAATAGCATCGAGAGCTACCTTTGAACATTCTCATCAGTAAGAATATCATCATCCTATAAACAAAAATATTTTATAAAACAAAGGAAAATATTATTAAATTTAAAAAAAAAACTCATTCATACAATAAAAAACAAAAAAAAAACTTAAAAAAATAAAACATCTTTTAAAATAAAAAGAATACCCTATCCATTTTCTACACAGATGAATTTGTTGCAGCATCTGCCTTTGAACTTCTTCTTGAGAAAAAACGCATCATCACGAACGAAAACATCTTTAGATGCTGGACTGGCATATACTGGACCAATTGGTTGTTGCACGAGACACAAGCTAAGCTGCAAATCAAACGATGGACTACCCAGAATTAGAGCAGAAGTAGCCTCAACATGCATATCATCATCGTCACAAACTTTAGAAATCTTTCTCCACATCATCAACTTCCTCCAGCACCTTCAATTTCAACTCAAATAAAAAAAAAATATAAAAAAATGTAGAACATAAAACAACTAAAAAAGGAAAAACAAATATAAAATACTTCCTCATTAACAGCATCACAATCACCCCTATCAACCACGTCATCATCCTTAACAGACTCAACTTTATTCAGATACTTCAATACAGTCACAGAGACAAAAAATTCACAAAAACATCACAAAAAATAATTTCAAAATAAATCAAACAAATGACAACTACCTCATTACCAGCATCATCGTCACCTCCCTTCGCATCATCTTCACCATCCTCACCAACCTTAGCATCATCTCTATCCAAATGCTCTAATCAATTGAAAGGGGGAAAATAATGAATTAGGAAATACAACAGCAAAACAACAAAAAATAATCAAAAAATAAAATAAGGAAAAATGAATTTCATATAAAACATTACCTCATCATCTACAATAGCTTTATCAGAAACAAAATCAACCTGGATAGGATATCAAACTTGTTTCCTATAACCGTAACACCATCTTCCAATGAAGAAAAGTACAATGATATGCTAGAACCATCACCACAGCACATCGACGACCACTTTTTAAAGAGTCAATGACAGACTTCATTGACTTCATTTTAGTAACAACATCGCGAATCTACACACGCCCATCATTAGCTTCACGAGCTTTTGACAACTCAGATTTCAAACTATTCAATTCAGATTGCAGCTGATCAATCTTTTCTTCAAACGCATCAATATAATCAGCCTAACAAAAACATAAAAATAGAGCACAATAAACACATAAAACATAAAGTAACAACAAACAGCAGAAACAAAAAATAATTGAAACAACATAAAAAACAACATTTGAGCACATATGGAATTAGATAAATAAACCTATTCAAATATGGGCCTCTTGCCACGGTCTCCAACATCTTTAGCAGCAACTTCAGATGGCGAAATACTAGTACGCTTCCCCCTCGCTGAAGGCTTCTCAACAATCTTCACTGTCAGTCGTCTACCCTACTGAACAGCCTTTGGAGTGTCCTCAAAATCATCGATGGCAGAAGAATTCTTAGAAACATCATTACTATCCAACACAACTTCCACAACTTTCTTCAATTGCTCATCATTTGGGATCTCAATTGTTGGTTGAGTAGGAGCAACAAACTCAATACCAGCTAATAAGAAAGACTGGCTTCTTCTTCAGTTGGAAATATGTTCTCAACCATAACCTAGGAAAAACAAAAAAAAAATGTTAAACAAAAAAATCAAAAACAATATTAAATAAAAAAACAAGAATAAAAACAGAACAACTTACATTAGAATTACAGAAAATATCATCATTCAGTTCAGGAGACCTCGGAGAATCAGTTGCCCTCCAATTCACAATACGAGGCACATCAGCCTGAGTACAAACACAAACCTTACCCATAAAAGTAGGTATGCACGCATAAAACCACACCTGGAAGGCAAGTAAAAAACTAGACAGTCTATTTGCCTCCTTGTCCCGATCCTACAAACATCTTTTCAACTGGGAGAATAGCCAAGAAAACATCTGCTTACTGCAGGGAAACCTCTCCATTGCACTCCAGTCATCAACCAACACAAAAATATAGTGATCGATATTCCTCTTGTAAGTAGTAGGATAAATGTAAAAAGTCAATATATACAAAATAGAAATCTTGACACGATCAGTGTCAGAGACATCCTTCAAATCTGTATCAAGACGGAAAAAAAGAGTATGAATATCAGAATTTGAAATAGTAGAAACAGAAGGGAAAAACCTATCCTTAAAATCTGAATTGCGAGACCGATAAGCTGAGACATTATCCAACCCAGTGCATAGCAAACCTGTCACCATCACAAACTCAACAATAGAAAAACGAAGACATTTACCACGTATGAGAAACCAAGATCTCATCTTGATTTCGCTGCTTAACCTCACGCGACAGAGCATTATGGACAACCTGGGACTGGAATACAATTTCAATGTAATTCAGATAGTACCTAAAGCATGTACCACCAAACAAGCTGCGCCGCTCAGCATTTAAGCGGCTTAAAACATCACAGATGACGTCGTGACTTGATTCCATAGTCATTCTACAACTGAACCAGATGCTTGGATGCAACCAAAAATGCCAATCCTAAAAAATAAATAAGACAGTAAACACAATCACACAATCATATGCAATAAATAAAAAAGAAAAACAACTTCACAACAATAACATAAAGAACAAGATACAGAAACAATTAAAAAATCTAAAAATTAAAAACACTAAAAAAATAAATAAAACAAAAATGAACAACCAATAATACTTATATATAAACAACAAATAGAAACAAAAAACTACAATCAGTCAAACAAAGTAAAGAACAAAACTAAAGACACAAAAAAAAAATATATAAAACAAAGCAGTAAACATGTCAAAAAACATAGCTTCATATACAAAAATATGAAGGATTTTATTTTGCCTACACGCATGAATG
>CAVNYN010203787.1:0-33379 GCA_963692815.1 Nyctanthes arbor-tristis | reverse complement strand
CCCCCCCCCCCCCCCCCCCCCCCCCCCCCCCCCCCCCCCCCCCCCCCCCCCCCCCCCCCCCCCCCCCCCCCCCCCCCCCCCCCCCCCCCCCCCCCCCCGCCCCCAAATCTATTTTTGTTTCGGTTTGCTTGATCTCAATACTTATGTTGGCTTACGTTTCTCTCTATGAAGCACTCCAGTTCGAAGATATGCTGAATGGGATTATAGATGGATGCCATATCCAGCGCATGTGAGAAATATGCGACATCCAGATGATCTATCAATTGCTACATATAAAGGCCACACCGTTTTGCGTACTCTTATACGTTGTCATTTCTCTCCGGCAATTAGGTACACCTTATCATTCACCGATGGTTGGCATGCTTATTTTTTGACTTCTGTTTGTGCCACTTATGTTTTCATCTGCTGAATGTTAATGCTCCTATTGAAATGTTTACTCTAGTTTCAAGGGAAAACTTGAGATACAATCAAGTATCCCTTCATCCCAAATATAGTATAGCCTTTTAGTCTTAAAAAAGGTATTCAAATAGTCTTTTCCATTGTGCTTTAACATACCAATATATGATGGCTGACACTTGAGCATCTCCTTGAGGGTCAAGTGCCACAATGGTTGAAGCTAAGACTTAATTTAAATGAATAATTAATCAGAGATTGTTGTAGATCGATGCAGCCCCAATTGAAAACATTAGGTAAGATGTAAAGACCAGCAACAAAAAGTTTTTGTGCTTAGAATGATTTGATCTTACGAAAGCCGTAATCGGTGAAAGTTTTATGTGCAGTATGGTGTGACTTCTTTCTGGGCCTTGTACACACGGTCGCCTGGAAGAAAAGAAAGAAAGATCTTGATGCCCGTAGTCACTGCTAATTTCCCTGATCAATGGAATTTGTCCATTGTTTGGGGTCTGAAAGGGCGTGGAAATACATAAGAATTCTTGATGTCTGGGACAAGTTACTATTATTTCTATTGCCTTTTTGGTTGTATGTTTAAGTAAATGTGATTGGGCACTGGTTGGACATGAATTGATGTGGTTGAGAAGGTTATGTTTCTATAGTCCAAACTGGATCTAAAACCACCATAGTTTGACTGTCTGGTCCTTTATACAGTTCATCAATAAGCGTGTTACATGTCAAATTGTTTGTTCAAATACTGTAATCGAACTGCCTGTTTGGGTATTGCATTCTTTCATGGTCTTTTTTTTTTTTTTTTTTTTTTAAATATTGATCTTATATTTCAGTATCTATCTTGACTTGCAGCACAGCTCAGAAGTACATATATACTGGATCTGCTGACTCTTCTGCTTATATTTACGACCTGGTATGTATTCATCTTGCACCATAATTCAATTTTCTGAAGGAGGTGGATACTCAAAAGCAAAAGATAGATCTACTTTATCTTATCGTATTAGTCAATTATTTTGTTTTCTTTGAATTGCTTGTATGTGCAGAAGTATTGCATGAATTACTGACATTAAAGTTCTTTGATTTATACTGGCTAGATGAATCTTCTTTCTTCTCAATCGGTTAAAACTTTCTTTCATTTACCATAAACCATTTATTTCTGAATGATAGTGAGTTAAAAAGTACAAATGACTTTGGTAGGTTACGTGAGGATTTATTCGTCTACTTATTAATTATTTTTTGGGTCACTGCTTCTGGTCTTGGCCTAAGCAGTTAGGGGGTTTCTAGTATTTTGTGAAATGAATATAATAAAGTCTCCCCTTTCAGAAGTTCTTCAAGATCCTCGTGCACTAATTAAGATTCTCAAAATTGAGCAACATTTCAAACAGCATTCTTGCTACTTTAGCTTGTTTGAATGCTTTGACCATCTTGCTCGACGTGACCTTCTAGCCCACCTGAGCCTCTGTAGACATGGAAAGGCTGCTAATTGGCCGATGAATACCAAGAAATATTGACATTTTTCATTCCATGATCGATAAACAGTGTGCTTGGACAGCATTACCTAAGTACAGTACACTTTCCAATTGTATACCAGAGATCCGCATACTGTTAATGACTAGACTTATTTCTCTACGGTGTAGGTCACTGGAGCTCAAGTGGCAAAACTGGATTTCCACGAGGATGCTGTGAGAGACTGCCATTGGCACCCTTTCTACCCGATGCTGGTCACCTCTTCTTGGGATGGTGCCATTGCCAGATGGGAGTTCCCTGGTCGCGTTGAAAGTCCGCCTGTGAGACAAACCACAAGACACAGACGATCATACCACTAGACTGCCCGTGCATTAATGTTTTACTATTCTTCACCCAGAATTGTCATTTCTCCCAACGTTATCCTTTGTAAATTCATGGCTTTATGGATATTATTATGCATATGTATATATAGAAGGTGTTGTAATCATACAAGGAAAAAATAAATAAATAAAGGGTCATAACATGTTGATTGTTTTATTTCGAATTATGGTTCATGAAAAAGAATGGTGACATGTAGCATCAATGGAGAGAGCGTGCGTACAAGTATTTTGGATAGATGATGCGATATTTACATACATTGCTGTATTGTTTTAACTTCAAAAAGCCAACAAATATAAACCTCACTCAAGTAGCTTCGGTGGGGTGAGTGCTGAACTTGCACCTTGTTTTATGACGAGGTGAAAGATAATGATTTGTACATCGACCAACTAGATGTGGAAAAAATGAAAAGTTGCATTACATGATGGTTCATCTCCTCTTCCTGTTGTACATATTAGCTGAATATTCACAACTCTAACTTGTTGGACCCTATAACTCAAATCTTTAAAGGATAATCTACAAGAAGAACTTGAATTGAATAAGAACTTGATGGAGGAAAAATGTACGAGTTTCCAACACTCTGATTCACACATCTTGTTTACCTCGTCAGTGCCATCTCTTTTAAAGATTAATCTGTACAGTCTTCTTCCTCAATGAGTTCCAATGGATATGTCCTCCGAAGGGGGGGCCGTTTTTGGAACTTCTTCTTGATCTGCTGGATGTTTTCGTTGCCTTTTAACATCTGTTCAACCTGGAAAATACCGTGCACAACAATTAAGCTTTAATCTCGTTGAATTTTGGAGTTTATTAAATGATCATGTCAAAGAAGATGTATACCAAAAAAAAATTAATAATAAGGGAAAACATGCCTGGCTCATTGGAGGCCTTTCCGTAGAAGATTGATGTATACAAATTGAAGCAGCCATAACCATCCGACTAATCTGCTCCAAGTCATATGCACTTGCAATCGATGGATCAACTAGGTCTTTATAGTTTTTGCAGAGGAGCATAGGCTTGGCCTGCAGCACAAGTAGAGTTAGAAATATTTGGTATACAGTATCACAAGGAAACATGGTAATGTTGGTCGGAAGCAGAAGCTAACGTACCCACATCACGAGGCTTCTATGAGAATCGTCTATGGCTGGTCGGCCAGTTATGAGCTCTAACAATAGTACTCCGAAAGCATAAACATCTGTCTTTTCATCCACTGTGCCGTGCATAAAAAACTCAGGAGGGAGATATCTGTCATCCCAAGGAATACAATTGATCAATCAAACTGATCAGTTTTTAACAGATTTGAAGACTAAAATTTTCCTGGCTGAGATTTTACCCTAATGTGCCTTCCAACTCGGAAACATTGAGTTGAGTCCATTGATCAGGAATCCACTTGGCAAGCCCAAAGTCCGTGATCTACAACTCAAAAATGTAAGCATCGAAGTAGAAACTAGATGTTATTTTAGAAGAAGTATTATTATTATTATTATTATTATTATTATTATAAGAATATATCATTGATTATTAAGTCATACCTTAGGTTCAAAATCTTCAGTAAGCAAAATATTATCAGATTTGATATCCCTGTGAATAATTCTCCGTTGACACCCCTCGTGAAGATAAGCCATGCCAGAGGCGACGCCTAAAGCAATCTTGTATCTGATGCACCATTCTAGTTTCTCCTTTTGGTCTATGCAGCCAAGGGGTAGGAGAAATTAATGCTTTTGTTTTTTTTTTACAAGAGTAAAGAAAGTAAAACTGAAGACAATGGACGAACCACCATTCAATATAGAGGACAAGCTCCCATTCAGAGACAGAGGAAGAACCAGGTGCATCCCTCCTTCAATTCCATAACCAATAACATTGGAAACATTTGGATGGTCGACATGTACTAAAATCCCAAGCTCCGTTAAGTAGTCCTCTGCCTTGTTGGTCGGGGTTTCCCTAATCAACTTCTTGACTGCTACTAGTTGTCCATCTTGCAGTTGTCCCCGGTAAACTTCAGAATAACCTCCTTCCCCAATCAAGTTTTCTGAGAGAATGTTTTTTTTTTTTTTAAGGGGGGAAAAGAAATCTCACTTTATTATATCATAAGGCCTAGTTTGCTTTTGGCATGAAATCAAGATATATGTAAAGACATAATGTACCTTGGCTAAAATTGTCTGTTGCTTCTTCGAGGTATCTTGAGAGAAAAATTCCTCCACGAAGACTTAAGGCAATACATTAATTTAGAGTCGATAAGGGGTGGCAATGATGATAAACTCTGTGCATTGCGTCTTCTTTTCAACTTCTTATTGATCGTATGAAAGTTAGGCAAGTTAGGATGGAACGGATGCAAATGCATGGTCGACCCCTTTTTCAGTTTGCGGAAAAATCCTTGCCATTGCGATTGTAATTTTCCATTTGCTCTTTGTTCAGCATCGGTAGCACTGGCCTTGGAAGGCGTCATTTCGAACGCTGCCTCTTCCTCATTAACTGATCCTCTCTTTGAGCCTTCATCTGTTGTGTCTTCCATCCTTTTCAATTCTAATGCAATACACAACTCATCATTAATAAAACATACATATATATATGTCTACCACCAATTCTTCTTTCTTAAAAGAACAACGGATGCTTTTTCATTTTTACCTTCAGCAGAAAGGGAAAAAGAAGCACAAAAGAGTAACTTCTGTCCAATTTCTAAAAGCTCTCCTTCTGCAATTTCTTCAGCAATATCACATGTATTATCAATCTCCCTGTAATTCAAGACATTCTTAATTAGATTACGTGAAAGCCGGAATTAATTTATGCCCAAATTCAATAATTAAATGCCCTATATATAAATACAATAACTATCAATGAATCAATAACCAAAACATATGGAAACACTAAGCAACATAGGAGGAGGAGAGGGGATCGAGACCGTGGAGAAGCGGAAGCCAAAGGTTCTACGATATCTTCCATGCTTCCTCAGGGGGCAGCAGAACCAGATGTCTCAGAAAACAATATACATACAGTGGGATATTGCAAAATTTCACAGAAAGAAAGAGAGAGAAAGAGGAGAGAGATAAAATGAGAATATAGTGGTTGTGAAATTTCCTCTTTCTGATTACATATATTGCTACTGAAATTCCCGAATCTCTCTCTGAATGCCCGAATTTCGGCCTTCCATTATCCAATTCATCTGCTTGCATGCCTGCATGCGATTTTACGTGTTTTGGATAGTATCAATTTATATAACATTCTATTCGAGATAGTTTTGAGGATATGAAATGTCAAATACCATTGTTTCTAAATTTTCTTGAATACCATGATTTTGTTAGATGACATGAGGTGTTTTTTGTATCCTGTGTGAGCATTGTGTTCCTGTAAAAAATTTAAAAAAAAAATATCTTGAATTCGTCTTCATTGTTATTTACGTGCATTTTATCTTCTTTATATTATTATTATTTTTAAAAAAATCAAATAATCTTCATTAAGATTAAGATAAAACAAAGCAAGAAGCGAAGTCGAAGTGGCCGAACATGCCTCTCGTAGTAAACTACATTGTTATACAAAACGAGATATATAAGTTAAAATTTTATACATTGTAACCACATACTAGCACATCTAGAAATGCCAGCAACTGCCCCCAGGGGCACGGCTCGTTTGGACGGTAAATCAACGCAAAGGCTCGCTTCCAACGGCAGGGTGGAGGTTCGAAGCCCTCCGAACGCACATGGACTCAATTTCATTTTATGGTTCAAGAGGTGTAGCAGAAGGCCCCTTGTGTGCAGAAGTGTACAGTTTACGGGGAGAATCATAGTCCATTCGAGACATATCCTGTGATTTACCTCCTCCAGGGTTCTAAGGGCGGGATCCTGGAGGCCTAGGATTAGTCTGATGTAAGCTGGGATACTTGGTGCCAATCAAAAAAAGAAAAAAGAAAAGAAATGCCAGCAATTAATGATTTTCCTATTGAATTTGCCAAAAGGGATCTCAGCCAAACTGCGGTAAATACCCGTATTGGATGTTGCAATTCGTTTATAGAACATGTGAAAAATGTCGTACAAATAGATTCAACCTCACATTGTTTTTGGACCTATTTAATTCTATCATGGCGAAACAATAAATTACAACTTGAAGGTACATACAATCATGTTCTTTCAGCAACGTTACGAGTGATCAGCCCCTCAAAAATGGCATAGAGGTCCTTGTTGTCAGGGCCAAAGATTTCATCTGCCTTCCGCAAGGTTTCCTAGTATAAAGATGAGATATAGATACATCAGAATCCATCAATTACACCATCACATATTGGAAAGAACAGGAGCTACATGAATACATACCTCTTTCGTTTGCTTGTGGGAGTTCAACTCCTTGACATTTGCTAGAAAGGCACCAAACTGTTCATATGAAAGCCGATTCCTGACAGAGTAAATGAGATTTCGGATGAGGTACTATTTTTCAGTATCTCTAGCGGCCAAAATTAAGGACACTTAAAAAAATCACATGATCTAAGCAACCTATCCAATACGTGTTTGGAACAACAAATTACCGAAGGTAACTGTTTATTTCCTTTTTTCCCCTTCCTAAAGCTCAACCAAACATGCTCAGTGAACTAATACTAGTATACAGCTATAAGTAACTGACGAAAACTTATTAATGGATGTCACTAGAATGCGAAACACTGCTGATCACGATGAACTATTCACCACCAATACAGGAAATATTGGGAAAAAATAGTCACCTAATCAAGAATGACCATAAGGTTTATCTTTTTATTTTTAAATAAAAGAACTTCTCCAGATTTCTTGGGACAATTATCAGTTGGAATATTACTTAGCCAACATGACAGCAGAATCATGCATCAACATTACCATACTCATCGTGATTAGAAGTAAAAGGTATATGCGATTAGATTGTGGTTCCATGTAATCCAATACACAACATTGTTAACCCATTGTTCCCAAAGTGTAAACCCTTCTTTTTCTTTTTTGCAAGTAATGCAAATACCTGACTTGGCGGAAGAATTCTTTTCCGTCAACTCGAGTTCTCCCTGAAATAGACGGAGAAAGAAGTTCATAGATTTATCAGAGACATTTCATCCTTGTGATGGCTTTCAGTTGTTCTTTAAAAGGACAATAAAAACATTAAACTTCTCATAACTAACCTGATTGTGATCCTGCATCCGAGCCTGAGAACGAACTGTGCTGGCTGGAAGGCACAGAAGAAAACCCTGACGACCTCTCATCGAAGAAGCCTCTTGATGTTGAAAATGAAATTGAGTGTCTCCTTGGAGAAATGGGTTTGGGGGTCCTGGATGGAGATACTGATGCAGATAGAATTGGAGGTGAACCAGGAGGAGTAAGCCTAGGTGTACTAGTTTGAGATGGAAGCAGCAGGCCTTGTGGTATACGCGGCATCATGACTGTTAGGATGACGGGGAAAAACATTAAAAAATATTAGACCTTTGCAGTTAAAAGCTTAAATGCATAACTAAAATCACCTCTACTGGAAGTGACCTTTGACCAGAGAAAAGAAATATTTTGAGTATACCTTCTGTCTCGGGATTATCAGTGTATGAATTTCCTGCGTCTGAAAATTGGCTCCGCGTAGAAGCTGTTCGGGGTGGCAAGGTAGCATCATCTTCTGAAAGAAACCAAATGATCACTGGAAAGGGAAATGATATACTGCAAGAATCACTCTTCAATTTTGTTACAGGTGACTTTGTTTTATTTTTTTTCCTCCTTATACTTTGTAAACACAAACGCTATCAACTCAGCTTTAAATTATATCAATTAGTCGTTCTTCCTATGTTTCCAACGATCTAGCACTCATGTATGTCTAAGCTTAAAAGTCGATTGACTCTTTCTGCACAAGTTGAGGTCGTTCAAGTATTGCTAGCCTAATCCACTATGCCAAACATGTAACAAATGTACTAGTCCTCCAGTGTACAAGCAGAACAGCCACTTACCTGCTGTGGGCCTCCATTGATGATTGAAATACAGTTTAGTTGAGCATGGATTTTGTAAATAGTTACATGGACAAAGTGATTTTGTACAACTAAATCAAAGAGTCTGTAGATATATATTTTTGGCGACCTTCAGAAAGCAATTGATACCAACCTGCATTTCTGGGGACATGTGTGCCAGCTACACCAGGTGAACCCGCCTAACATTTGCAAAACAAATATTACCAAATGAAACAATCAGCAATGAATAGACTGTTTAACTTTGTTCCAGAGCACAAAAGTACCAAGGAAGATAACAAATTTATTAACTTACAGATTTGTCGTCATCCTCTTGAAGTGATTGCATCAGCGTCTTCCTGAAGGCTTCCAACTGGAATAATTAAAACGTTTAGACACTTGCATATTTGGGGGGCCAGGAGGGAAATCAAAATTTAAAGACTGATAACATCGGTGTTCCCTTTTTATGATCTTCCAACAATGTAAATGTATCATTGCCAATCCAAATACTAGTTTGAGAATGGAAGACAAATCAATTAAAATGATTTTCAACTCCTTTTTCTAAATTTCCAATACAGCATAAATTGAGTTGCACGTGTAATGCATTGTTCAGTTTTAATTGGAGCAACTATTTCTACATATACACAACATAAAAGTCACAAGGTCAACTTGTTAACAATTAAAAGGTTGTTAGATTAGCGTCAGTCAATTTTGTTGTAACTCCCCATCCATATCTAAGAGCTTAAACATGTCTCATCAAGCTGATTTTTAGTTTTTTCCCCTCGTTGGGTGAACGAGTAACAGGTTCATGAATCAAGTTCGATGCTGATACCTTTGATCTAGTACCCGGTGAACAGAGAGAAAATATACGCAAACTTGCAGTATATAAAACAGATGATGACTCCTAAGACAAACCATTGGCTCCTTAGGCAAGACGGCAACTTTAATACTCAGACCAAAACTTCAACAAAATTATTCTACTAAATTGAACTCGAAATGGCAGAAAAAGAAGCTAAGAATTTGACCTCCTCTGCATACCTTTGCAACATCCCGGTTCAGCTTCTTCACTGTAGTGCTCAAATGTGCATTCTCCGTCAACAAGCTCTCCTATCAAATCACAGAAACCCCCAATCAGAGAATCAAATAAATGCAGGCACAAAACAGGTCCATCGGGTTTGGAGTCAGACCTTATCTTGCTGAGCCTGGGCGAGCTTATTGGAAGTTTCCGACAGGGTGGCGTCAAGGGATTCGAGCTGGGCCTGAAGGTCAGCGATAATTGAATCCCTGTCAGAGAGGAGCTGCCGAAGATCAGACGCCTCCG
This sequence comes from Nyctanthes arbor-tristis, assembly GCA_963692815.1. Classification (NCBI taxonomy): domain Eukaryota; kingdom Viridiplantae; phylum Streptophyta; class Magnoliopsida; order Lamiales; family Oleaceae; genus Nyctanthes; species Nyctanthes arbor-tristis. The sequence goes on along the minus strand of CAVNYN010203787.1, from coordinate 23,891 downwards.
ATTCAAGGGCGGAGACGCGCGCCGAAAGCGCAACGGAAGTGATTTTCCTTGCCACATCAAGCTGTTCAAATGGGTCCAATGGCAGAATTTCCAAGATTTCATCGGGAAGATCAAAATTCGATCCTCCCGATTCTTTCGACAGCATTTTTTTCCACTGTTTTCCTAGATTTCTGGGCCTCTTTTTCTTATATCACTACTAATAATAAAAATTTGGGGGTGAGGCACCAACAACCCAATATATTTTCAGACACAAAAAATGAAGAATATTTGGATAAGGAATTTGTGGATTGGCCTTACATGTTTGTATGTGAAGTAAATATTAGTGAAATGAGTGGTGGCTCTTTCTTTGTCTATTCTTGAACATTGCCCAAATGGGCTATGAAATAGATAGATGAGAACCCAATTTCTTAAATTATATGCTCAATTATCATTTTTTTTTTAAAACATCACAAACTCCATTACAGAGATTGTCAAAAATAAAAAATAAAAAACTCCATTATAGAGACTACGTGGCAGTTATGAATAACAAGAAGGACATGTGATTTTTACAACTTCAATCTTATAACGATCTCTATAGTGTAGTTTTATTTAAAAAAAAAAAAAAATTGTCCTATGCTTTTGCCTATATTTGGCTTAGGACCTAACACGAGGTTGTTTATTTTGAGGATGTTTATATCATTTCGTTTTTCTCTGTTTAGTATATATGCATGCACGTTCAACTTAGTTTTATAAATAAAGTTTGTGATCATTAGTAAATTTTACCGAAGTGCAGTTTTATTTGTACATAAAATCTGTATAAGAATTACAAAATATTTGCAACATAGATTTGACCATTTAAAATCTATACTACACATAAAAGTGGAAACGTTAATGTTCTCCTACAAACAAGAAGGAAAAGATTGGGAAAGCAAATTCACATTGTCACACATTACACTGACGATATAACTTTCTATACAAAAACATATACTAACCATAACAACCCATTGTCAAAGAGAAGCAGCAAGAATAGAAACCAGGATCGATTAATGACATTTCATATTTGTAGCTCCTTTTTGATGTCATTCCATTGCGATTGCCTCTTCTTTCTAAGCATAGTTGCTAGCTAACTATACAAATTTTCAAATACCTTTATTGACACTCCCGTCTGATGTGGGTGTATAGCTACAGGTTACCTGATTTACGTGACTTGCATCTCTATACACCCACGGCACTTTCCAAAGATATCATATCCGAATTTGCCAATCTAAAATCTCATCTTTAAACGAACAAAACCCAAAAGTTAATTAAGAGACCCTCAATTTTCGGAATTGTTCATTTCGATCCCCTGGAGCTTCCCCACAAATCAGTTTCAGACAACAAAACGACAACCTGCGATTCTCTCTCTAGGTTGTATGGACGAACGCTGTTTCTCAAACTCGTCGTATATATTAACGGCAGGGCCAAATTTAGAAGGCGAAAGAAGGGACAAAACGGAAAAGGAAAATCTCCCTCCTCTTCGACGACAAGAAGTAGGAGAAAAAAACCCAGGAAAAATTTGATGCTAATCTTGAATGAGTTTGATAATTATTCAACCACAAAAGTCTTGAGGTTTATGCTTCGTCTTGAATGAGTTAATCGATATGTCTTACGTGCTTTTTGTAAACTTTTTGTAGATTGATAGAGAATGGGAAAGAAGAAAAAAGAAGAAACAAAAAAATGGGGGGATTTATAGATAGTTGTACTTGTATCAGTAGTTCCTCCTACTAGCTGCTTATGAAATTTAAACGGGTTGCAGAGTCTGCAGTGTTGAACAGTCATTTTGCTCAATAAATTTTAGCTCGAATATGAATTTCTTCTGCCAATTTATAAAACTTCTTGTCAAGTCTGCGGGAAGCAATTCCTCAAAACACAAAACAAAGACCAGCAACAAATTGATTCATGCCAACTGAGAACAGAAAATTGAGCAAAAAATGTGAACCCAAATTAACTTATGGATTAACATACATTGACATTTATATATAATATAATAACAAGAACACTTTTTTCAAAGGAAAAGGGAAATGTCATTCACAACCCCACACCAAATACACTTCCTTTTCTTATACGACCAGGAAGATGCACGCTTCATCGTTGTCTGCCCTTTCAAAGGGGGCATCCAAATCCATTATTCTCTATATTTAGTCCCACAAATCATTATTCAGAAAAATTGTCTCGTTTCAGAAATGTCTCACTGTTCCAAAAACGACTCAAGAGCAGGCGTAACGTGCACAAATACGTTGTTGGATTGGGCTTCTACAAGAAGGGCAGTCCTTCATTCCCTGCTTCTCATGCAGTTCGTTGCACATTCTACACACCACCTGATGTGCACATGGGAGGAAAACAACAGACATCTCCTCAGACAGGCACATCACACACTCTCGTTCACGTTTTACATCTCCATTCCCAGAAATATCCGGAAGAACATAAGATATTGCAGAATTCTTTGTGACCGAAGAATTTTTCCAATCTGTCAGTGTATTATTATAGTTCAAATCTACACCTTGTCTAGGAGCAGCTACTTTTGATGAGTCAGTCTTCAATCTTAGCTGGGAAATTTCTTTTGGAAGCTTCTCAATAGCATCTTTATACTTCTGTAGATTGTTTGCTGCTTTCAATTTGATCATATCCTCCTTGGATTTAGCTGATTCTTGAATCTGCCCTCTTTCTTTTCTACATGAACTGGCTTGTGCAAGGAATTCTTCCTTAGTCTTCTCTTCCAGTTTCCATTTAGCCTGTGATGTCACAAACTTTTCAATGTGCAGAAGCCCCCCACAAAACTTGCAAGATTGATGTGATCAAAAGATGGAAACTGAAACTAAGATAATAAAATAAGAGCTAGAGAGGTTGATATCTGCACCATCACATCAGGACAAAAAGGTGATATAGCACAATGCATCAGGAAGCAAGATACATTATTCCTATCCTGTGGGTTGCTGAATGATGGAATACATCAGAAAGCAAGATACCTTATTCCACGAACAGGCTTCCCATTTTAGATTAATTTTGCACCCATAAATGAAACACTGATATACAGACAAGTGTCACATGCAAATATAGGGTAAACAGAACTATAGACCAACACATTGGTGCGTAGTAGGGGAGAAATGGAAGTCTGGAAGATCAGGTGATAAGAGAAGAGACACCTTCAAACTACCTCAAATCTTTGTCAGCATCTCGCCTCTTTCTTTTCTACATGAGACTGGGATAAGGTTTTGCTCAGTTTCTCTGGTAACCAAAGATGTTTGCATCTTACCTCCGTAGCATCTAGTGAATATTGGAGACAAAGTAAAATTTCATTCTTAAGAAAGTACAATCTTTGTATAGCCTCATACTGAACTTCTTCTGACCCAAGTTGTTGGAGATTCAAATTTTGGAAGATACATTCGATGAAATACCACAATTAGTCCAAATATAATATCCTATATATAGGTAAGTGAATGATATATACCTCAACTTGATCATGAATATCTTTAGCCTGCTTTAGTTCCTGCTGAAGCTGTATTAACTTGCGTTTTTCACCCAGAAGTTCCTCCTGGAGGAGAGTCTTCTGCTTCTCCCCTGAATGAAGCTTCATCAGTGTTGACTTCTCCCTCTTTGACACCTCCTGGCAGCTTTCAGCAGATTCTGCAGCGTGCAACTTTGCATCCTCCATCTCCTGCCTCAATGCAGCATTCTCAACATGGAGCCTACGAACAGCAAAATTTGCTCGCTCTACCTGTCCACTAGCCTTAACCATGGCATTCTCCATCTCAGAGAGCTTTTTCATGGTGTTTTCTTCCAATGTCTGCTTCTCTTTCTTGAGATGCTCAACCTCTTCTCTCTCTTGCCTAAGTGTCTTCAGCTCAGCTTTATCCTGGCTTAGTCTGGTAGCAGCCTGCATCACCTTCTGATTTGCCCATTCTGTCCATTCATGGAGCTGATTTTGCAATTCCCGCACTTTTTGAGTGAGCTTCGTAATCATTACATCCTTCCTGTAAGGGGGAACCCACTGCCCTAGCGACTTACCGCTTAACACACTAATATAACTACAACTGAGAGTCTGCACATCAAAGTTAAAGGGCTTCAGTTTGGAAGCATTATTGGCAGGCAATGAAAGAGAGAGCTCGGTATCAGCGACAGGCAGCGAATGTATTGTCTTGATTGGCATCACAGGCAATGAGGAGAAGATACTTGATTTAGGGAATGATGAATTGGCACTAGCAGTTTCCAAATTAAATGTTGGCACTGAAGTGAACTCAGTGCTTGTAGAAATGTTGTAATTGACATTGTTCTGAGGCAAAGCAAAGCAAACTGCTTCTCCAGTCTTGAATGTGGGGCTCTTGACATTCACACCAGTGGAATCTGCTACAGCCTTAAGCTTCTCGTCCAAGATAAAACCACTGAAATTGCTTGGTTTTCTAGCTCTACTAGATGGCCCCTTAGAAACATGCGTACGGTAATGTTTCTCTAAGTTCATGGATTTCTGACGTAACATGCAATCCCTTTTGGCTGTTCCAGTAACTTTTCTGCTACCTAAAGACTTCTCTTCAGCAACTGTGGAGCTGGAAATTTCCGCCACACTAAAGATTTTTTCATTAGCATTAAATATAGAGCTTTGACACTCATTGATTGGGACAAGCCCATTATTAGGAATGGAAGGAATATCTTTTTTCAAGTTTGGAACATCTGCTGCAGTTGATGTCTCAGACTGAGATTTAGGTCCACCATGACTTGAAACTATGCTAGATGGTCCTGATGGAGAATTATGAGCAGAAGCAACTGTAATATTTGGTGTCAGGGGGATTGGATTATTAGGTTCAAAAGTTTCGGGCTCCATTCTCAAATGGCTTTGTGCAGAATCAGAGGAACTTTCATTTGCAGTTGCTACACGGAGAAAGCTACCTAAAGTGTCACTACCCATGGCACAAGCACGTGACACATTCATATCACATATCAACAAGCACCACATTGCATCCCCAGTGCTGAAAAAGTGTTTAACCTCTTTTAGAAGACAAACAAACTCTGCTAATATATTCTTCTCCATCTGCTGCAAATCCTCAAAACAATGCTCCCTAGATGCATCAACTTCTTGACCACTTCTAAGAAATGTTAAAGCATTATCCACAATATTTGATGCAGTGTCCTTGCAGCCAAAGCAAACACCGGGTCTCAGAACAGCTTTTGTAGCAATTTCTTCACTGTAACCACTGGTAATTATTCTCTTGATTGCACTCTTGAATATTGTGTCCAAATCATTCAAAACAAGTTCTTCCAACTGAGTTTCTGTAAGATTACTCCAATCAGCACCACTAAACCCATTCGACAATGCTTCCGTCTCCTCTTGAGGTTGTCTTGGCCCCACCTCAGATGTTTCAACCAAACAGGACAATCCAAGATCCAGTTTCAAAGCATTGGGTTTGTTACGGGTCACGCAACACGTGTCAAAACTGTTTGCTTGCCCCTGACTTGGGGGAATCTCCAACTTTTCAGCTGAGAATGCAAAACTTGTGCAGCCATTTGGAGGTGAAGGGAAGATCTTCATAGGGTCAGCTAAAGGAGAGATCCGCTCGGAATTTTCTCTTATTCCTACTTCCTTTTTCTTCAAATGTCATAACTGGCATTTCACTGGAGCTATTACTAAAATCTTTTGCTGCCATTGATGCCATTTCTCGTCTGCAAATCAGAAGATTTCAACAATTCAAAAAATCTTATATCAGTATATCACTTATGTTACATATCGATGCGTTCAGCACTTACATCAATGAAGAACAAAAAAGGCAAGTTATCTGGCAATACTTACGGGTACAATGAACACGTTTTTACCTTATTTAACTTTCTTAAGCATTGCGTAATAAAAGAAATTAAATAGAAAAGCTATTCATTAGTAAGCCAGCTCAATCAAGCACAATTATTTAGCAGCGAATCCAAATCAAGAACATAAACAAAATCAAACAATCAGAATAGCATAACATCAACCGAAAAAATCACTTGGGACTAACTTCCCATTTCAGTAAGAATTTCCAGAATCTGCATTAAAAAAGCAAAGAAAGGAAAGTTAATCAACAAACGAACACAAGCCCAGACAAATATGTAATCAAAAATGAAAATTCACAGGAACCCACTAAACTTTCGGATCAAAACCAATCCTCAGATCCAAATAAACAAAATCCTACATGTAAAATCATCAAAGATTCGACCTTTAAACATTTTTTTGCTGATCCCAGAAAAGAATGGGATCATTTTTACAATGACTAATAAATCAAATAATTATTACGTGATCGTCACATACCAGATTTCAGCTTTTGCTTTCGGGGAAATCGAAGTTATGATAAATTACAGCATCGCAGGAAAGTAAAGAGGTTATGTATAGCTGTGTCTGTTTCTTTCTTTCTCTGTTTTATTTCCTCCTTTCTTGTTACAGCATTGCATTTCTCTCTTTCCTCTCCCCTCAAATATTCTCTATTTTTGGGGAAAGAAAAAAATTGAAATTATTAATATTGTTTTCATTAATTAATTAATTTATTATTATTTTCTTTTATTTTATTTCTTTTGGTTGATTTATACATTCATTACATACATCTCGTAACCACATTCAACATGTGTCATTACCGTTACGGCGTTAGCTAGACCAATACATTCATTCCCCTTTCGAGAAAATCTTTTGTTATTTATTTTATTCCGTTAGACGTCGTTAAGTTTCGACTACCTATTTGATCATCTTCTAACTACACCAATTTGTTCACTGGTATTTAAACATAAGAGTTAGATGTAATAATAATTTGACTAAACTAGAATACATTCATCAATTACAAACAGAAATTTATCAGCTGGCCACACAAACTTTGCAACGTGGCAGACTTTGTTTTTAAAGTAGCAAACTTTTTAGTAAAATGAAGTTGGAGACCAAAATGGAAAAATAATTTCACTTTTGGACTTCTTTTAATAAAGAAACCAAAATGCTAAATGCTGAAGAGGGCGAGTAGAGTTCTCTCCTGTGGGATTGTAGCCTCTGAAACTCAACAGCATCGGCTTTCTAAATTTGCTTATGCCATGGCCAAGAGCTTCTTGCTCCTCCTTTTTAATCTTTACAGACTTGGATGTGCTACATTCATTCTCAGCGTACAGTTTACAGCTGAAGAGGGATGAGTAAAGTTCTGCTTTGGCTTTTGCAATCGCTGACAGATGAAACACTTGGATGGGATTTTCAGCAACCAACAGCGATGGCAAGTGAACTACCTGCACGGCTTGTTATCCAGGACACAACAACGTGCATTTCTGCTGACATATCATGTCTTCAAAGAGCAAAGCAAACATGAATTTTTGGCAAGAGAAGACCATCTATTGGACATGATTTGGAAAATAGAGACTTGTCTCCCCTCCAAAACCTGTACACAAAGTATATTATACTTCGATATGAAATGCAGTCACCAGTCTCCTACGGCAAGCATTGCTAGCACAAGAAGGAATTAGAACAATAAATATACTTTTGATCCAAAAAAAAGACAATTAGTTATTGAAACTAGTCATTGTTCAATGTAAGGGGTTCACATTTTCAACTCGAAATGCATACAGCTTTGTACATAACACATTGCCAGTTTGTCTGATGCAAAGTACTATGGTATAAGACTATTACACGAGAAAGGAATCGGCTTCACTGCCACATTCTTCTGCAATTGATTCTCTGCAAATTACTTGCAGTATGACATCAACTCAGACGACAGATTAGTCCTATTGCATATTACATTTACATAAAAAACGCTATACTCTTCAAACAAATGAAGGGAGACAAAAGAATATGGAAAGAGAGTGAGAAGGTGACAGAAGTTCCAGTATATTCAAATATTCAACTCTCAATTCAATGCGCAGTACGCAGATACTCATAGATCTGTAGCAAACAAGGAAAGCTACTAAACTAACATAATCAAAAATTTATTAGTATAACAATTCGAAGTGGATAAAAGATCTATAGTTTCCAGGAATATACTCAAGGAAGATGATGGCACCATTTAAGGTGAATGAAACTTGTGCTTTATTTTTTTCCCCATCTAGTCTAGCTTTAGAGTGAGCGAGAGATGCACATTACAGTGATACAAGGAATAACATGCGCTGAAAATTTTCCTTTTGTTCTGATCACAGGTTGGTCATGGAAGAGAGTACCTAAAATTAAAGATTCAAGCAACCAATGTGGATGTATAATAATATATAGGCATTCATCTACTGAAAGACGCGCCAAGAGCACTCAGATAATACACTTCTAGCTGAACCAACAACATCTGCAGCGGAAGTAGTATGATTAAGATACAACATATCTGGAGTTCCTTGACCTAACATTTTCTTCATGACTTCCCTCATTGGCATTAATAACTTCAGCTGAAAGCATCAGATATTTAGATCAAAGAAAAACATAAAAATATAAAGTGGCTAGCAGCACCAATGCTCTCTGTCAACTTATCAGGCCTTGATGATAAATCAGATATTCTTTCCAGTCACTGTGGTTTGATTGGTAACAAGAGATATGAAGGTTAAAATAATGAGTTACTAAACTAGATGTCTGAAAATCCATTAAGGTAACCATACTTCATGGCAGGTTTGATTGGATTGTAATAATAACCATAGGCACATGTGATGAATAAGAGAAGCCATGAACCATTAAAATGTAAATCAAATCATTCATACATTAGTTAAGTCTTTAATTTGTACAAGGATGATTGTTATATCATCTGTCCGATTTTCATGCTCTAACCATAATTTATATGATTCTGAAGCAATGGCAGAACATGCATCCCTGGGATCAGCAAATTTGGTAACCTGCAAAGAGGGATGGAAACCACTCTCAGATGCAAGTAGAACAGCAAAAGATTACATCACTAGTGTCCTCTAATGTTACTTTAGCATCAATAAATAAAATGACATGTGTAAGAGTTCAAGCAAGAGTAGCCAAGTTAATCATTGATGAAACTCGTAAACTGCCTTTCCACTGGATATGCTAATTGATTGAGGTCCACACAATCTTTATCAAACAATGAACTGAAAATATAACATGCAGGACATCGGAAAGGTAAATTAAATTTGTGGTCAATTGATTTATATCAAGTAAACTACACCAGTTTAGAATTTTATTGCATCTCATGGAAGCTGAAATGCAATTATTTACCTTATTCCTTAGCTCATGCGAAGGGTATGTGTGCCAATCAAAAGCACATCACATTGTCAGTAACCAAATTTTACCACAAGGGGTAATTCTTAGCAATGCCTAACTGGAAGTTTATATAAATGAACCATGATGGTACTAGAAACAAGAAGCTAACACATCTCCAAGAACTACCAGCTACAACAGTACGAACACTTTGTTTTTAAATGTCAAAATAGACCAATGTATTCCCAGTCCAGGGAAATTTTAGTTTTCACTGTCAATGAAATGGACTTGAGTACTTTTAGATGTTCAGTAAGCATTTCGTAAGGACATAAAGTAAAAGAATGGAGTATTACAACAGAACTTCCGAAGTTGGCCAACTATTTTCCCATAATTGTTTGTCTTTTACATTTATGCGGTTTGATATCTAAATAAGGTTGATTTCTCAAATCATTTGTATGCACACACATAAATCATAGAGAAAATCAACCTTCACAGTAAGACAAATAAAAGTGACCTGAGTAATCCATAAGTTTCCAAAACATTGATGATGAAGCTATTAAGTGAAAATGAACAAGAATGAAATATTTCAACATCATTAAACGTATCATGTACCATGTCCACAACAGTTTGGCTGGGTAGGAACTCAAACACCCCATCACTTGCAACAACAAAGAATGGATGCTTAGCGGTCAGCTGTACTATTGACACTTCTGGATCAGCAACCACACCAATCTTCTCTGCCATTCTATCCCCAACACTCCGTGTAAATGCTGTCCCTGGATACATTCCATCCTGAACCCACAACCTTGGTGGATCACCACCTGCCGTTTCCTCGTCTCCCCAAGATTGAATTCTGGGATCCTTAAGCCCTTCCACTTGATCGACACTCAAAACCCTAGCCCCACAAAGCTTCACTCTCTCACATTCATCTGCTCTAAATGGGGTTTGGTCACATGATAAATCTTGAGCCAGAACTTGGTTAACTTCCTTGACAGCTAACACTGCTCTTGAATCACCAACATTCGCAACGTATAGCTTATCCCCAATTATAAGAGCTGTTATAGCCGTAGTACCACTCATGGAATCATCTATATCACTATTGTGAAGTTCATCATTTGTTGCCAAAAATGCAGCACCATAAGCCTTAACAGGATCATCTAACAATGCAGCATCATTTGATAAAATATCAACGAGCCTATCCTTGACAAAGTTGGAGCACTCGGTTCCAAACTGTCCATGCCCATCAAACACACCGAAGAAATGAACATCAGGATTCCCCTGAATATTTGTTGTGATACAATAACTATCTTGGTTTTCCTTCCCCGGGGTTTCGGGGTAATGACCACGCTGACTAAGAACAGAATACTCCAACCTGAAATTGTGTGAAGGAACATTCACGATCTCTAACAATCTGTTAGCAAGTATTTCCATATTCTGACCAGGATATACGCCCAATTCTTCCTTCTTATCACCGCGGGAGGATCGTCGAAATCGACTACAGCACTTTCCGTAAACGCAACCCATTCTCCCGTGTAGATTGAAGACAAGTGGAAATGTTTGTCAGATGTTCCGAAAGAAACTTAGGGTTAACAAGACCCAGACTTGCAAAGAAACTTGATTCTTGAAGAAAAGGCCAAATGGGTTATCTTCAAATCAAACATTATGATGATTCCAAATGCTGATGAGGTCTAGAATTTATATTTAGAACATCAAATAACAAAGCATCATTTTCTTCCGAAAGGGGTTTCCATCTATAAACAAAAATTAGAAATTCAGAGTCAAGATTGGAATGAAGTATACCAATCCACAAGAATTTTAGACTTTAACAGCAAGAAAATAGAAATCCTATATGGGTGGAAACCGGAAAACGGAAAACGAACCCTAAGGGGCAAGAGGCAGGAAACTTCTCAACTTTGATTGCACAACAATCAGTTTACAATTGAAATGCCATTTTTTTGTCAAATTGTCACAAGGGGGGACGTTTGGTATTGGGTTTTGTGGGGTCTGCAATGGAAAATTTGGACTTTTTCCAGTAAAGGAATCCACAGAAACCCTTAAAAAATCGTAAAATTATACAATTACAAGAAACAAGGAAACAAATTTTTTTCTCGAGTAATAAATTATGGGTCCTGTAGGCATTCGGGATTCCGTGACGGGTATGGATTTCGGTTTCACGAGCATCGGGGGATTATCTGTGCAAAAAGCTTTTCAAGTTGGAAGAAAACACACACGTTAATGTAAGATAATATGACGTGGGTCATTATTTTCGCTTTCTCCCCAATTATACTAATGATAATTAATTCATCCCATTAAGTTTATTTTCGCTTTCTCCCCAATTATACTAATGATAATTAATTCATCCCATTAAGTTTTTATTCGAGTGAATTTCATGAAATGTCCTTAACGTTTGCAAAATGTAACAATTTTTTATCCTCAATCTTTTAATAATAATAATAATAATAATAATAATAATAATAATTTATCCCATTAGTTTCTCACATTTCAAGTAAGAAGTTCCGGGTTCCAACTACACACGCCCCTCCCTATTTCTCCCCCCCCCATCTTCCCATTGTATAAAATGACAATAATAATAAAAAGAACTTTTTATCTGAATAAATTTCACAAAAGGTCGCTCACCTTTACAAAATATAATAATTTCATATCTAATTCTTTTGTCCACTAGAGTCCTTAACTTTTTAAAAATTTTCATTAAAGGTCCCTACAGACAGAATCTATCCATTTTAACCGTTAAAAGGAAAGAAAGAAACCTATTTACCTCTCAAATTAAACAAAAATGCAACGAAAAGTTTTTTTAAAATAAAGAAAAATAATTAAAAATTTCTTATCCTCTTTAGGGGCCGGGGGCACCTAACTCACAATTCCATTTTGATAAATGACGAATCGTATATTACATAAAAGAAGCACATCCCAAAGAAAAGGCCTAGTCATTGTAGTCACCAGGTGGTGTAAGCCCTCTAAATAATATTCTTATCTCTCACTGCTGATGAGTTTTACACCAGAATGAGATTGTAAATTGGGTGCATGGGGAGAAATAAAAGTATTTATTATTTTTCTTTTATTAAAAAGAAAACCACTTTGCTGTATTTATTTTTTATTTGATTTGGGGTATAAAGGTTAGTTTCTCCTCCTTGAACGGTCAAAATGGACGGATTCTGTCTATAGGGACATTTTGTGAGAATGTTTGAAGGGACTTTAGAGGTTAAAAAAATGTTATAGACGGAATTGTTACATTTTACACATGTTAGAGACTATTTGTGAAATTTACCCTTTTATTTTCATCATGTGATCTCAATTAACAATCATGATATCCTATGCTCACACACACCAAAAAAAAGGATCCCTTCAAAAAAAAAAATCATGATATTTTTGCTCTCTTCGTCCCACAAAAATATGTTTATTTGCTTTTTGTTTGTCTCAAATCATAGTCCTATTTTCTTAATTAGTGTGTGTGTCTATATATATATATATATATTAGATGTCTAAGATACCAGTATTTAATGTATTTAATTATTTTAAAAAATCATTTTTAAGACCATGGGAATAATAATACTCGTTCTATCCCATTTACCATGTCAACTTTGTGTTTTATACAAATATTAAGAAAAGTATTGGGATATAGAAATATTAAGAAAAATACCTCTATTTGATTATTAGGTGTATGTATTTAATGCAATGCAATGAACTTGAAAAACACTCATATTTAATTATGGGTATAATTGTAAATGAACCTAGAAAATAATACCAAATATAGAAATATGATAACGTAAATAAGACAAACAAACAAGGAAACATGGACGAGGTAAATGGGACGGGGGAATAAACAAATACTGTAACATATTTCAACTCCCAATAAAAGAAAATAGTTTCAAAGATAATTTTATTATAAACTAGAGAAAAAAGAATAACAAAACAACGAGAATAGAGAGAAAATATATGAATTGTGTGTATACAATGAGAAATATATATCCCTATTTATATATACAAATTTAGGGTTTCAGGGGTACAACGGTAACATATTTAAAGTTTGCGGGGTAGGGTAGTCATTCACTAAATATATAATTTATTTACAACACTCTCCCTTAAATGACTATCTATACATTAACTGTCTCGTTAAAAACTTTGGTCTGACAAAAATACAGTGGGAAAAAAGTACAAAATCAAGGAAAAAAGAGTGCAGTATATAACAAATATTTGTAGTAATAAAATGTTGCATCATTAAAACTTTGTCAGGAAAACTCAGTGTGACAAAACTTGGTTGAAGGAAAAAGAGTAGAGCTACTCCCCCTAATGTCAATCACTGAACATCTCCAAGTCAACGCATTCCAGTGTCATGGACAAATTTCTTTAATATAGAAGTTGGTAACGCCTTTGTGAATAAATCAACTACATTATCACTTGAATGGATTTGTTGAATGTCGATGTCCTTACTTTTCTGAAGTTCATGTGTATAGAAAAACTTTGGAGATATGTGCTTTGTCCTATCCCCTTTGATGAAACCTTCTTTAAGTTATGCAATACAAGTTTCATTATCTTCATACAGTATTGTTGGACCTTCCTTTGTTGAAACTATTCCACATGATGTCTAAATATGATGTGTCATGTTTCTAAGACATATACATTCACGCGTTGCTTCATTGATTGCAATAATTTCTGAGTGATTTGAAGATATTGTCGTCAAGATTTGTTTCACATATGTCCGTGATATAGCTATTTCTCCACAAGTAAAGACATACCTTGTTTGTAACTTAACTTTATGTGGATCGGAGAGATAATTAGCATCTGCATAGCCAATTAAAAAAGAACCCGTGTTTTGTGAATAAAATAATCCCAAGTCTATGTTGCATTTAAGGTAACGAAAAATATGTTTAACACCATTCCAATGTCTTTGAGTAACTATGGGGTTGTTTGACCATCTTTATTTTTTCTCTTTATAAATTCACCTACCATGATTTGACTGTTGATTTGACAACTACTCAACAATCATCCTACATTTCAAACTTCAATTAAATCTCCGTCATTCATTTCCACTCATTAGAAATTCCCTTTATAAATTGAAAAATAAAGAGCTACAAACAAGCTCTATATCTAGTAAGGAGATTTACAGAAAAAGCTATATCTGATCGAGTGTAATTTGCAAGATATGTCAATGCTCCAATTGCACTAATATATGGTACTTCAGGACCGAGAATCTTTTCTCCATCTTCAAGTGGACGAGAAGGATCTTTTTCCACATTAAGTGATCGGACAACCATTGGAAATGTCAATGGATGTGCTTTATCTTTATAAAACCTACATTTTTAAAAAATTTTCTGTGTATGTGGATTGATGAACAAATAATCATTTTGGAAGACGTTCAATCTGTAAACCAAGGCAAAATTTAGTTTTCTCCAAAATTTTCATTTCAAATTTAGTGTTTAAATAGTTAGTAGTTCTATCTAGCTATTCAAGAGTTCATATAATATTTAAATCATTTACGCCATCTGCTACTATTAAAAATCCAATATCAGTTTTCTTTATAAAAATACAAGGGCAAATATCATTATTTTGATATCCCTTTTTCAACAAATATTCATTCAGACGGTTATACCACATCCATCCATATTGTTTTAATCCATAGAGTAATTTTTATAATTTAATTGAGAACATATTTTCAGGGAATGAATCACTTGCTTCTGGCACTTTAAATCCTTTCGAGATTTTCATATAAATATTACTATCAAGCAAATCATAAAGAGAGACAGTTACTACATCCATAAGTCTCATATCTAACCTATATGAGACAGTCAAACTAGTTAAATATCTAAATATTACGACATCCATCACAGGAAAATATGCCTCATCATAATCTATTTCAGGTCTTTATGAAAAGCCTTATACTACAAATCGAGCCTTGTATCTTGTAATTTCATTGTTCTCATTTGTTTTTCTCACAAACACCAACTTTTATCCAACAGGAATTACGTCTTTAGACGTTTGAACTACAGGTCCAAAAAATTTTCGTTTTTCTAAAAATTCAACTCTTACTATTTGGCTTCTTTCTACTTTGGCCAATCATTTCTTTGTTGACAATTTCGATAGACAATAGTTCAAGATTCTCAATATCATGCATAATATCAAAAGTCACATTATAGGCGAAGAAATTGTCTATCACAATATTACTTCGTTCATATACTTACTAATTGAATGTAATCTCATTCAATTATACCCCCGCATATTTAATGATATTTCCACATAAAGACCTATTTGACATGATTTATATTTTTTCAAATAACTAGACTGCTAGGTTAAGTATATAACAATCTACTAGATTGCATCTTTTTATTTTGGCCAATATTTTACATTATTAAATTTTCGATGAAAAATTAATTTATCATCCTCGCAACCAATAGGCTCATTAACATTTTTTTCTTCGATTCCATATAATCCCAAGAAAAACATAACTTATCGAGATCTCTTTATTCAACTAATTTCAAATACCTAAACCTCCGTAAGGTTTAATGATTAGTTACACCTATATACCCTTCAAAAGTATTATGCCTCGATAAGACCATCACAATTATTTGCTCTATTTTCTAACAGAGGGATATTTATTTTGGAATCAACTAATATAATTCTTCAGGCACGCCAGTAATAAATCACAATTCCTTATGTATGATTTTAAATCAATTGAAGTTGGAGCAGTTAAACTTGGTAAAATAGAATTTGGTAACAATACTTTAGTAAATAAATTGAAAGGTAGATTAACTTGCATACTTCTGGTTTGCACTATACCGTGCCAAGACTGTAAAGTACATTTCATCCAACTGTTACCAAATATTAATTCAACTCTCTAATGCTGAGAAGACTGTCTAATTAAAATGAAAATTGGCAATCCATGTCATGATATGTCATCCTTCAGGGATGAAACATAATCTATAGAAGAATTTAACCAGGGCATCTGTATTAAAATTCATCTAACTGCATGCGGTGGTAAAACTATATATTTATATCATACTTTTTGATTCTAGATGTAAATGATTGACTTATAACAATAAGCCAAATATAAGGGGGTAATCATATAAAGACTTGATTGGCCTAACATATAAGAATATTGCTGCTTTTGAAATATCAATTATTTCACTAATTACGAACAATTGTTCTCTTTATATGGTGCAGCAAATCACTAGAGGCACTTAATAAAATTATTTGCTAACCATTCGCAACAATATTTCCTATCAAATAATAATCACAATAGCTTTGGATAAAATCACTAGTATCAATTAAGACATCGAGTCTTTCTTTTTTTTTCTTTTTTTGTATTCACGAATGTGCTCATAATCAAATAATTGAGCAAATAATCTCACAAACTTCATCTAAGAGTTTTAATATATATGTGACCTCTTGTAGTTCTAAATATCAATTACTTTCTAGACTTTGGTATACATGGAGGGTAAGTGAGCCCACAAAATTCCCCCAATTTTATTTTAGATATATTTGGAACCTAGTTCCAAATTTTACTAGTGATGTTTAGTGATCGTTTTGCCTTGAGAATATAAATTATATGAAAATCCTTTAAGTGGATGAATCTTCCAGTTCTCTACAAAATTCTCAATATTTTTATCATTGTAGGCCGGGATGGTCTGACCAGCTATACCAATCAATGTACCACCATTAAACTTCTAGTTTAATATAATAGGCTTTGTACTAATTTTCTATAGTACAAATTAAGATAGAAATTGCACAAATTAGCTCTTTTAAGAGCTTTCAATAATTATTTACTTGATTCATGAGTTTCAATTAATATAAAATCTTTGAGATTTCATCTAAGAGTTTAATCAGTTCAAATCATAGAATCATTAGGATTTCATATTCTAGTAAAATATTTATGATAATGTACTTTTTCAAAAGTAACATGTACATATAAGATTTAAATTCATACATCAACTACTCTTTAGGAACAATATCCACGATTCTCAATTTCAAGAATAGTAATTAAATATGCTTCGTGAATATATTGGAAATATAATATCTAGCATAATATTATTTTTCAAGAATAATTAATATTCAACGGGAATATTAAAATATAGGTTGTACTACTTCAAGAGTAATAACCTTTTAGATCTAATTTATTATATGCATAATAATATCTTAATGAATAAATAATCAAGTTCATATAATGTAAATTGCAAAATAGAAAACATAATGGAACAAAAATAATAATAATAGACATAAGTAAAAAATTATGCTTCTTCAGGAACAAATAATGAGATATTCTTCTAGAATTTCAAACAATGCAGTTTCTTCAGAAAATCACAACATAAAAATAAATCTTATCTTGCTCTTTTGAAGCAAATTATATTTTGTTAGAAGGTTTTTACTATGATATAAAGTTATGATTTTTTCCATAAACACAACAAAATATTTTGTCAATATAATCTCTGCTATTAAAATTACAAACTATATATGTTTCTTCAGGAAACCATAATTATTAGCACGTCTTGGGGCTTTTGTAGGCAATTATATTATTATGGAATATTTAATCATATGTAATTGTAGTTCTTCAAGAACTATATGAAATCACACATAATAATTAATATGAAATTAATCAAGCATCATATTAACTATAATATAATTGGATAAATCACATGCAAATACATGACCACGTCCAATAAACAACGTATGAAATACAATACATGGATCTATAGTAGTCATATTGTGGCTAGAAAGATAAAAATAAGGGAGACAAATAGTGGCTTTCACATTCCCATTAATTAGCAGTTGACCGCTACAAGTATTTCAAGAAAAAGAATCATTCAAGATAAAATTCAAGATCTAACTTAACGACATACAAAAATTAAAAGCTAAAAATTCATTGAAACCAAATCTTAACAATTCATGGTAAAACAAAAATTTTCAACTCGAAAATCTATAATTATATTATATAACTTAAGAACAAACTTATCACTAAATTGGAAGATTATTCCTTTGCTCGAATAAAACTTACCATTAAAGTGGTAAATCATTCATTGGCTATATTAGAAACAATCATATCATTAAATTGGCAAGCGATTCCTATAAGATGATATGTTAATTAAACATATAAGGCAATTAGAAAAGAGAATATAAAATCAAAAGAGAATTTGATTTCAGATGTTATACATACTGTAATCCATAAGAAAGAATCAAATTAAATATACAAAATCGTGTGATTTAAAAAAAATTTTGAGTTATCGTACTGATAACGTATTATAAACTAGAGAAAAGGAATAATAACAACAACAACAATAATAATAATAATAATAATAATAATACAACGAGAATAGAGAGAAAACTTCTGAGTTTTGTGTGTACAATGAGAAGTAGAGATCCCTATTTATAGATACAAATATAGGGTTTCAGGGGTATAAAGGTAACATATCTAGGGTTTGTAGGGTAGGATAGTCATTCGCTAAATATATAATTTATTTACAACAAATTTAACCATCTTATATCCATTTAATGTAAGAGTAGAATAGGGAGAATAGAGAAAAAGTTCACTATTTTAACCACATTTAACATATTTTTTAATCACATTTAATCTGTCTGAAAATGTATGGTTGCATTTCTTAGTAGGACAGATGGAATAATTTACATTTTACATTTATAATGTTAGACCAAATTAATTACGGAGCTTAGATCGTGAAACTGAGTAAAGTAGTTGAAATATGAAGGTATATAACCGTGAAATACTACTAATTTTTGGCATATACGAGAGATCTTCATTCTTGTGACTAAGGTATAACTAGCAATGTCAATGAGATGGTATAGGCTAGGTATGCCTTCCCGCCACTCCATCCCATTAGTATTTTTCTCACCTTGTAATCCTGCTTGAACCTAGTTGAGGCAAGTTCGGGGTGGATATAGTTCAAGACAAGGATTACCTACCCCTTTTGCCTAATAAAATTTGAAATTGCAAAATGCATCATAAACATTCAAATAATATTAAAATAACCAAAACAAAAATAGCAAAAATAATTTAACATATAACAAATTTGTGTGCAATTATTCGTGAAATATTCTAAGTTAACATCATCATGAAGTAGAATCTAATCTAGTAGAAAATTTTCACAGCAAAGAGTGTGTGTAAAAATGGTGGATGCTTGGTATTTCAACTTAACTATATTTAGTTTGATTCTTGTTCTTTATCTAATTTTTTAATTTACAAAAAAGGAACGTAAATGGGGTGGGTCGGGGTGTGCAAGCTCCATTCTTGCCTTGCTAGGTAATTTGAACAGTCACTTACATATACAATTCTCGCCTCGTTATTTAACTGGCCCCACAAATATCAAATTTTCAAGTTCAAACTGTCATCACACTTTAAAAAACACGCATCAAACTATTAAAAATGTGTCCAAAATAACTTTCTTAAAATGCACTTTTGCAAGAAAGAAAAGTGGAAGTCCCAAAATGGCTGTAATTGCAATTTGGATTTTTTTTTTTTTTGGTATGAAAGGAATACAGCGACTTGATTCCAAACTTTCTTAAAAATGTGTAGTCCACTTGTGGCGCAGCCCAATATTTCAATCAACATGCAGTCCTGCCCGTGTTGCAATACATCTCATAATAATAACTCAATTATAATTTATAACCACACAGGTTTTCTTTTTCTCATATCGAATAGGAATTGAAGTAAATTTGAAAAGAAACATGCATATAAGCAAAAAATTTGAAGTTTTGTAAAGGGGAAAAATGATCTCTTACATGTTCAGTAAGTGGATATTGATTTGGAAAGAAACGTACATAGGAACAAAAAATTGGAGTTTTGGAAAGGGGAAAAAATTATCTCTTACGTGTATGATAAGTGAATATCGATTTCATAAAGAGTGAAGGTGATATCTTGTCACGTGTGCGTCTGACGGGAGATTAAGACTATTTCAAAGAGTCGTAAAGAATGTAAAATCACGCATTGACGCATGTGAAGTACGTACGAAGCATGCATGCCAACAAATGGTCAAGAGGAAAACCTCGACGTTATGTGGGAGCCTCATTCTTCAAATCATGAAGAAACTGACAAAAGTTTTTGGCTGAATGCTGTTCATAGGCATGCTCGCTAGGAACCTTTTGGAGATATAATATGGCTCCCCATGTGAAATGAAAACGACATAAAAACTTTTTAATGTCAAGAAAGAGTAGCATTAGTGTCCGTTCATATAGCATTTAAGAGTATAATAGATATATTTTAAGATATAATTCGTGTCATAGCCCAACACACAAGAGACAGAGGTGAATTAGGATTCGATTCATTGAATGTTGACTACGTGGACATGTATATATTTTTTGTCTTAAAAGTCCATGTCAGCTTCCGAGCCCGTAACAAACATTAATGTATCATTTTCATTTTGAAATGTTGAGTTTTGTGTCTAGACTTCCATTGGGTATTCAATTTGATTAAAATAATTTCAATGGGAATCAAGAATATAATCAATACCCTGCTTTCAAAATACAAGAAATTTGTGAGTTCATATTTATTTATGTAATTATGATGAAGAAAAGAGATAACAAGAGGACAAAATAAGTGAAAAGTAAGAAAGAGATGGTAGAAAGTTCATATAAACTCAACATGATGAGTACTTTAGACCCCATTAAACAACATAATATTGCAACCTCAAAATTTGTTGGCGTGACAAATATATCTAAGTGGGGTGCAATATATTATCATGAACCCAAACCATCCTCATTCCATGTTACCTTTTCCACTAATTTTTACTCTTTTTTTCTTTTTTCCTTTTTTAAAGACAACTTGAACCCCACATTGACA
This sequence comes from Nyctanthes arbor-tristis, assembly GCA_963692815.1. Lineage (NCBI taxonomy): Eukaryota > Viridiplantae > Streptophyta > Magnoliopsida > Lamiales > Oleaceae > Nyctanthes > Nyctanthes arbor-tristis. The sequence continues at coordinate 2,961 of CAVNYN010203787.1, read as the reverse complement.
TCAGCATGCATAATAATATATCCATATTTTCCTCTAAGCCAATAAAAACAAAGAAAGACAAAAGAATTTTAATTAAATACTAAACCCTAAAATCTCATTAATTTTCCCGTCTTTACTCTTTCAAAAACCCTCCCCGCGGCGTTGCCATCACCGCCTGTCGGACGCCGCAACCCCGGCCGGGTAGCCTATTTTCGACGAGTTGTAAATGTTTGAAACACGACGCTTCCGGTGGCCGGGAACTCATCCATTGCGCAACTCCGGAATTTCATCCCTAGCGGCTCGATTGCTTTTGCTACATACTTGCACACTTTATGATCACTAGCACATGTAGTGGACACCGAAACCGTCCCCGGTCGGAAAACTTGCACCGCCTTCTTCAACACGTCAACTATGTTATTGGGGTCATCGAAAATCGAGCCCACGCACTCGAAGCTTGCGTAACTAAACCCGTCCTCCGGGGTGACATGGATTGTGGAATACTGATCACCGGCAACGCCATTCATGGAATACCCACAAGGATCAAATGCAAAGTCACATATAAGTGCATTTGGGTTAATATCACCAATTCCGGTAATCTCAGTCATCTCCATGCCGGCAGAGTCCCCATTTTTGCCATCATTTGGGTGCCGGAAAAACTTTCCGGCCAAGACCCGATCAAGCTCAGTCATGCAGACCTCGACAGTGTATAGCTCATCAGGCATTAAAATGTGGGATTCATCACAAGCACAAAAGACATGCCATGAATGAGAGGACAATTTAGAAGGCAAAACAGAGGCTTTTCTGTAATACAGAGTGCTGGGCAGAGTATTCTCCAAGAAAATGACTTCTTCTTTGAAACTTGAATGTGGGTAAGGTTGTGCTTTAGGGAAGATGAAATTTCCTCTGGTGTACCTACAAGAACAGATGATAAGGCCCAAGGTATAAGCATAATGGATCAATGGAGAGATGGATTTCAAAAGTTGGGTAGTCCCACAAGTTTTGATGATAATCTTTGTAGGGTACACAAATAGGCTTGATTCTGAGAGTACATAAGAGTCAAAATATTGGTTCCCAACTGCTGATACTACTGTGCATTGAACTGCATGCAATACTTGCTCAAGTGACTCAAAATCCAGTAACCTAAGACCCATATTTCCGATCACCGGATCATCGCCGGAGAAGTGTAATTCAAGCCTCTTTTCGAATCCTTCGAACCCAGAGACCGCCATTGATGTTGATGAAGATAGGTGTAGATCAAAGCAAATTTGAAAGTACAGTTCTAAGATTCAAATTGATGAGAACAGAACAAGTTGTATTGTAATGTTTAGTATTATAGTGGGAGAGGTAGAGATGGCATGGATGGTACAGGAGTGAGAGATCGGAAGAGGGAGGGAAAATTTGGGGGGTGGGTGGGGTTAGGGGTGGGGGGCATGCGGGTAAGGCAACAAGAAATAATGATTTGGAGGCATAATGAGTAAAAGATGATGGTCATTTTTATGTTGTGAGATCTTTCTTGAGACAATAACATGAATCTTAATTCATGCCACTCACAATCTTGTTTTTCTTCCATTATTTTTCTTCTTTCAGAAAATCAACAACTTTTTCCCTATGAAACATTTTTAAGTTTCACTTATATGTACTTGGTATATTTGGCCTGCCCTGTTACTTTAGGAATAGAATACATGTAGAAATTTGTGTGATACATATGAGTATCAGAAAATATGTAGAATTGTTTGGTCTAATCAAATTATATTTTCAAATATAAATAGAATGGCAGTGGGGGATTTTGTTGGGGGAGAATTGCCTTCTCATTGAGGTATGTAAATTTTCGTGGACTAACAACAAATAAACATTCACAAACATAATAAGACATTGATGCCTTTTAAGTTTTGGTGTCATTAATTTCATGCTCCAAATTTAGGGTGGTAGATCAGACATAAAATAGACACCCCCCTTATTTTTCATATTATTATTGTTATTATTATGAATGAAAATGAATTACATTAGAAATTATACAATTTCTTAAGTAAAATTGGAAAATTCCCTCTATATATTTACGAGGCAGAGTGAATTGATTAGGAATAGAGACATAATAATGGAGTTAGATGGTTCAATGCATGACAACAATTATTAGAGCTCCCAACCGGGGGCAGCCTCATTTCCTTGCTTAGATATATAGACTTCTCTCAAGTACCACTTAGTGTACTACTAGATATATACGGATTTCCATTTATTTGTCCTCCCCATCCATATCTCCAACTCCTTGTTTGTATGTTAAAGAAAAAAAGATACACGTACAAGTGGCCCTTCTTCATTAATTATCTCCTTGCTCTAAGCCATGCTAGACCAATAAATTCCATATTTTTTTTGGGTCCGGCATGGCTTGGGGCAAGGAGATACATCCAAAATTAGAATTGCTACAACTTATTATACTTTTCGATTTTGTATCATAGTGATAGGAAACTATTTTGGTCCAAGAAGCGCTGTGAATTTGTAATTTCATTAAAAGTGGCAAATGTATAGTAGCCTGTGTAAAAACGAAAGAAAAATTCATATATGTGAGTTAAATGAAATTAATGTATAAGGTGAAAAAATAGGAATTGTTGGAAAGGGAGAAGAGGCATGTCTTTTTCAGAAAATGCAGGTGTGCTTAAAGACATGTTAGTCGTGCCCAAAAATCATCAATTGTTTTCCCAAAAAAATATAACAAAAATTGACATTAAGAATCAAGCGTGGTACATAAAATAATTAGAATATATCCATGAAATGAGGTAGTGGGGTGTGGGGGTCCTTTCATGAAAGTTGAAACCCAAGAAGACAATCAAATCATTTTTGTGATGCATGCAATGCATTATCACCATTCTCCCATGTATAGGAGAGGAGACCACTAAATTTGTCCAAATCAAGTCCCCCCTTCCAAAATATATATATATATATATATATATAATAATAATAATAATTTACAATGGAGAGGGAGAAGTA
>CAVNYN010203782.1:65882-90187 GCA_963692815.1 Nyctanthes arbor-tristis | reverse complement strand
CTAAGCTGAGGTCTTAATTTTGAATTTGTCATTTTCTCAAGATTTTTAAACCAGGTTGTTAGGTGTGGTGGGAAATAGGGACAGAAGGGAACCAGTGGGAATGGGTAAACTAGATGGCACAGTTGCTATTTTTTGGCTGACTTTTATTTATTTTCTTCACTGAAATTACTTGCGTTGAACCATTGTGGAGAAACTACTAACCATACCAGGCCTCGGGTCCTTGCTTTTCTAAAGTCGCAGCAAACTTTTAATTGAATATTGATACGATCTTCCTTTGTTTATGACTGTTACAATATCTGGCAAACTGGTTAGCACAATTTGGTTTCTTAACAATATATTTGCATTTAAGATCACTGATTTATTGATTTGATTTCATCTTTTGTTTCATACAGGTTCAGGGGATTAACTGCCTGGTTTCTGAACTTGCTGATGTAGCAGCGCATGAAAGAGGCTTGCTTGATGAATGTGAATCACGTTTGGCTTCTACAACTGCAATGCAGGTGAGAAATAAAGCTATATTACTTTTCTTCCAAATTTTGTTTTATGTTCTTTTACAGATTTATACAGTCATTGAGGCTCATGAAATTTGCTTTTATTACAAATATGTAGTGTATACAAATTCCATATATGGAGAGTGGCTACCATAGGATATGACTTAACTTCTGCACTGCTTAAGTGTTTCAGGCGAAATTAGTGGTTGCCTAAAGCATGTTATTTTAGTTTCTATGATGTTTTATATTGGATTTCTAAAGGTATCAGCATAAATAATACACCACTAATGTGATTTTCATCATGTGGTCGATTCGGTTCCATGAGATTCTATCATTGAGACAGATTCTGCTCCCAGACTGAAGAACTGCGATGTGCTGGCCAGTACCTTTTTTTTGTGCGACATGCTGGCCAGTAAATTTGTTTGTTTCTCTGTAAGAAGTATGTCCCAAATGGTGAAGCTTGTATTTCTTAAAACGTGCATATTATTACTACATAATAAAGTCATTGATAACTATTCTCCAAAACAGGTTTTGTTTGTGCATATTTTGTTTAAATTATATAATAGCTACTTGCATCTATTTACTCGAGCAGGTTGGTGAATACAGTCTCAGGAGCTATCTCTTACAGCTGAAACAAGATTCGGTTAATGGTGTGACACCAATGCTCGGGAACCGTACACAACACTAACAACTTTGTCGTTGCCTTCTTGTGAGGAAGACGGGAGACTTTTCTTCACCTGACCTGAAAGCCAGGTTTTTTTTTTTTTTTAGTGAGTGTATATTGATAATTCTTTCCCCCCTTGTTTTTATTTCTTATTTTTAACTTTAGATTAGAATTTATAAGTTGTTCAAATTTCTTGTTTTCTTTTTATTTATTACAGGCCCTGGCTGGGTCTCCATGTCTAAATGTATCTATATTTTGCTTCATAAATTAAAAGAAAATGATGTTCTGATCATTGGTGTGTTCATATTGGGAACAACTGCTGAATAATTAATGATGGAGACATACAAAGAGGGCAAACAGTTTTCTGAAAGTTAGCTGCGTGAAGTCTGAAATAGTGGTAGATAATAATGGTACGTTGATGGTTAAATTGGATAATAATAAAAAACAGTACAATCAATAGATTTTTATCCTTTTATTCTTTTTCTTTTTCCATTTATATGGTGTAGCTCATAAATAAAAAAGTTGACCAAAGGACACCTAGTGGTGTCATTGCCAAATAGGAAATGCTATTTTTGTAGTTAAATCCTTTGCAAAATAGGTTGATTTTACCATTTTACAAGATACTGTGTGATTAGAGGAAAATAATTTAAGAGTAAGGTGGTGAACGGATTTAGCCCATTATGTGATTTTTTTTCATGAAGACTTTGCTATAAATAACACAATTCTTCCAAATAAGCGATGACCAAAAAAAAAAAAAGGAAGTTAAAATTCACTGCATGTTACTAGTTTACTTAAAAGGTTACATAAACATGGCCAGGCATTGGGACAAAGGCATGATATGACAAGAACCTTCCTTTTTTTTTTTTTTTTTTGGTACCCAAATTTTGGGAAAGAAAGCATCTCTAGGAGGAAAGTGAGCTTGAGGTTGGACAACATCGCCTTGATCCTTTCGCAGAAAAGGGACCCAGCAGCTGATCTTGGAATATACCTGAATCTAGACAAGAGAAATGGTTCATTTTTCTCTCTTTTTGCACTGTTTGTGTACCTCCAGAATTGTGTAATTTAATGTATACAAATGGTGCAAATTAGAAATTTATTATGCTAATATTATCATATCACTTTATATAAGAGTTTCATGCCATTATGATGACAAATCAAATGTCGCCTTTGTTTCTTCTTCTTCTATTTCTTGTGATTACCCTTCTCTTTCGATTGCGAATTCTATTCCCATAGAAAACCATCGGAGATGCAAATTCCATCCCCATTTGGAAAACCATTACAATTGACATGTTGATTGTTGTGGACATATTGCGGTGCCTCATTTGGAGGCATGATCATACTTTTGAGCCATTTTAGAGATATATGAATAAATGATATAAATAAGTTGTATTTTCACTAGATCGGAAGAGCACACGTCTAGGTAGTGATCAATCATCCAAAGAAATTATGTCACACCTTCATTGTCATTTATTCATATCAAATTTTCATGTCTCCCTAAACTTTGTCATAGTTTTAGTCCCTCTTCAAATCATGTTAGAACATAAATGGTAAAAATTCCTTCTTACTTAGAAGTTAAACCTAACCAGTACTTTGTCTTGTTTTATCTAGAGAAGTCAATTGAGTCCTTAACTTCGAGCCTGCCCATAAATTACCCTGTAAAAAAATTTGAACTTACTCAATTTGAAGCCCTTGGCACGAGGTATGGCCTAACCGAACCTTACAACAGGCGTGGTGTCAAATCTGTCATGGGACGGGTTAAGACAAATTATCTTTGGTCATTATAGAATATAGTACTAAGTATCTACTCTAAGTAGGCCATTGCATTTTCTAAGGAGACTCCGGCCGACTTTTTGAAGCAAGTTGTCGCACGCCACTTTTTTATTTCTTTTTTATTTGAAACCAATAAATACAGAAGGAGGGGGGGTGGGATGGTTTGAGAGTTCTCCAGTTGAGCTGATCTGAAATAAGCCCAAGTCAGAGTACAATTGCACAAACAAACTTGACCCCTAGCTAGTCTCGTCTCTGTAGTTTAATCCCGCGTCACACCACAAACAACTTCGGACTCTTGCTAACCTCCTTCCTAGTTTCTTTTTTTGAAAAAAAAAAGAGAGAGAGAGGGGGTAAAAGATAAATCTACTCCTAATCTCGTAAGGACTAAAGAAAACTCAATTAATATTGTTGAAAAAAAATAAAAATTAGATGTGTTTTCCTAATATATCCCTTGACTTTCTTATTATTTCAATTTAATTTAATAGTTTTACTTTATTGATAAAAGTGTACATTAAATAGAGACGTATAAGAGTATCTATATTGGTGGTGTTAAGTCACATTATTAGTTAACAAATCAAAGATATAGCTACATTAGTAGTGTTAATAAATAAATTTATTAAAAGGAACCTTTTAACATCTTGTTAACTTTAATGGTAAATCTAACAATTAACAATAATCTTAATAACTCGTGTAGCCAATTATCATTATTTTCTTTATTTTTCATGAGTAATATGTTATGAATTAATTTAGCTATGACAAACTCTTGACTTAAAAATTGAATTGTAATATTTAAGATTCTTTTTATTTTAAAGAGTCAAAAACGTAAAACTAAACTCCAATAGACTCAATATTTTTTTTTTATGGATTTATAAAATCGACCAAATTTCATAGTGAGGGTACCACCTTGAGATTTTCTCTCTTTAAATTTAAAGATACTATTTATTTTAAAGGAATATGCTCTTTACAATTTTTAACCACCGATGTGTTAAAAATCAACACTTGACAATTACCAAAATCCTTTACTACTCATGTAGCTAGTTAAATTTAACAACACCATTGTGAATATATTAAAAATTAATATTTCAGTTACACTCATAGCTTATGTTTGTGGGATGAACGAATATGGAATATAGGTCTATCTTTATAGAAATTGTTTAGAGCATCTCTAATACTAAGGTCGTGAGTCAAGGTCTTTTTAAGAAAGAAATAGACACAAGAAAATTAATTGATCCCACAAGCTTTCATTTTTCCTTTAATCACTTTTCACTTATTTACATCAATTTTCCTTCATTTTTCTTTTTCTGTGTCACGTGTAAGATCCAAAAACACAACTTCATCTCCACCTTCTCCAATATTATTTTATCATTATTTTTAAATTTCTATCTATCTTTTTCCTCTTTTTTATTTTTCCATCTCTTTGTTCCCTACACCTCCTTTTATCCATCTGCAATTATAATTATCATATTTTCTCTATCTCTCTCATCAAAACCACTCCATAACCTTAACCCTCTATTGGAGATGTTAATAAGAAGGGTTTGACTTATCAAGTAACACATGCTATCAAATGATGAGGTGATATTATCTCGATGATCGAAGTAGATTTTGAATGAGCAATTATAGGGAGATATAAAAAAATGACATTCTCACATAGAACATATTCATTTAGTGATGATCACATATCTTTTTTTTATCATTTATATCTAATACAAATATATTATATATATAATATCACTTATTTATGTTTTATCTTCAAGTCACTTTAAAATTTTTTATTTTGAAGAGAAGTACCGAATTCTTGATATTCGTAGACATTGAGGAGCATTGTTCCTCATGAAATATCTAGAGTGGGTTAAATATTCATAAATCAACAATGTGTTTGGTTGGAATTTATATTATTTGTTGGATTATAATTTACGACGTGGTATAATTTTATTGATTGTTTTTTGCAAAAATTAAAAAATTACGGCTTGATTTTTACTTTTTAAAAAAGTAAAACTAATGAAATAATATAGTGTGGCTAAATTATAATCTGAGAGAGTTGCCAAACACTTTGCAATTCTCATTCTCATAAGGGGCAAATATGTCAACCAAACGGAAAAGTTCATGAGATGTTATTCCCATAATACCCCCCGCAAATATTTGAAATTGCAACCCCACCCCGCTAGAAAGGGTTTTTCTCTCATCTCATCTAATATCACGTGCCCATATATACCCACCTTCTCATCCTCTTTTGCTCTTCTTCCTCAGTAGAGAGAGGAAAAATAAAAATTAATATTACTCTCTTCTCTCTATAAAAAATCTATCCTTTTCCTTCTCAGTTTCTATCTATCCATCCAGCCCTATTATTCAACAAAATAAGGAAATAAATCTATATATATACAAATCTTTATAATAATTATTTGTTTGTTGTTGTAGAAGAGATTTCCCGGACGATATAGAAAATTTGTCGATTTGTGCGGTATGCAGTCTGATCAGACGGTTTTGAGCTTAAGGCCTGGAGGAGGGACTCGCGGTGGAAGCAGAGTTTTTGGTCCGCGTTTTGAGTCGGCGACGGCCAATTCTGATCTCCCCGTACTGCGTCCCCATGGTGGTGGTGGTGCTCCTGCACTTTCTTCCTTAAAGGTTGATTTTTTTAATACTTTTTTGTTCAGATCTAGGGTTTTTGATCCCGAATGAATCTAAAGGAGGATTTACTTTTTGGTTCGCTGGATGTTTCTTTTGAGCTCTTTTTCTCTGGCGTGTGAACTCATGTGCGCTTGTTTTGTTATTTGTAATCCCGCCACCCGCCACCCGTATGGGAGAAGATCACTTCTCCTCATGTGTCTTAAACAAACAGTAAACTACAAGGCCCCTAGTTTTTTTATTTTCTTCCTCTTGTTCATGAGTTATTCATGTGTATCTTATATAAGTTTATGCAGAACACTCAGCCTTTTTATTCTTATTCATCCCACTTTTAACTGAACTTTTTTGTTGTGTTATTCTGTTCTTCATCTGATGAATCAGCATATCTGGATAGATGCATATAGATATTCACGGATGTCTCTCAGCAGAGTATTTGGACTCTAGTTCTTTATTTGTTACAGTGCCCCGTCAAAAATGTACTTGTCTTTGTGTTCACAATTGCATGTGTTATGATTTTAATCTAATTTAGGCATACCACTACTGCTGTAGTTGTGTTTTGCTGCATATGAATTTTAACAGGAAATGTTCTCTGGTGAATTAAAGAGCTGATATTAAGTTGTCAATTAAGTTTTCAACTATTTCTCCTAATTCCAGTGGCATTAGAAATGTTACTGCATTTCGATATTGAATGTGAGTTGGCTGATTTTAGCATTTTAAAATATGAATTCAATGTTAGATAGGAGCTTCTGGTAGAAATTCAAGGGTTTGGGATATCTATATATAAACTTAGCAATTGATGGAAGTTTTGTTTTCTTGATTGTCAATGTTCCAACAGCATTATTATTTGCAATATTTCAAATGTTGAATGTGAGGGTGGAAATTTTGTCAGTTATCTTTCCAAGTCTTTGGGCTTCTTGTACTTGCAGTACCCACAATATATTTGAAGTTTGCTTGATGCTTTGTTGCTCTTCATCTTCCTCTGCAAACTTCATGATATCATGTATTTTGTTTGGGCAGCTTCTATCCTTTATTATAAGGTTTACTGCTATTTTCATTTAAATCACTGTCATGATACTTTCTTGATTAGTAATCTGGTTTTCAGTTGCTTGAGTGATTTTTAAATCTTGCCAAGGTGGATTATTAATGATCTCTGTTTTCTCAATTACTGTTATAGGCTGGGGAATCCCGATTTGAGGGCCTTGAGCGGATTCGTTATAGCCGAGAACAGCTCCTGCAGCTAAGGGAGGTAATGCTGCCTCTCAACATACTTGATGTTTGGTAGCTTTAGTCATTTAATAAGCCATGCTAAATGAAGTTCATGTATTTAGATTTATGTTTCATCATTAGTTCTGGTGGCTTGGCTGTGTAAAAATTCTCACTTTTTTATTTCTTTCTAATTTTGTTGTAAATGTTTTCATTGTCATGTAATTTCTTGCTAGGATACAACCTTTTTTCTTATGGATTCGTTAGGCAATGAGCCTTTAGGATGGATGATGATTCATTTTTCTGTAGTACCTTTATTCTTTATCTGTTTCGACTTCTGCATACAGTATCTCGAGATCCAACGCTACTATTAATTGCTTTCCTGGTGTTTGATATGTATTATTATCTTTTCTAGGTGGTCAATATTCCTGAGGATATTCTGAAGGTTAAACAAGAGGTTGAAGCTGAATTTTCTGGTACAGATCCAAGCTGGGGGCGTGGAGAAAGCAATGTGAGTTTCTGCTGCTCTTGTTCAATTCTTTTATTTATTTATTTTTTTTTTGGGGGGGGGTTAGTGGGTTTCTTTTTTTGACCGACATTCTCTGGAAATCACTTCTATAAACTCATTTTTAACCATAGAATTTTTCCACTAAAAAAGATTTTGCCTGCAAATCATAATCTCTCCGAACTTTTTTATCTTCACATTCTCCAAAAGAATCACTTCTAAAAACTTTTTTTAACCAAGGGATTTTTTTTTTTTTTTACTGTGTGTAACAATGTAATGCCTCCTTTTGCAATTCATAGAAATTGTTGTAGGCATGAATTCATTTCCCCCTCTCTTCCCTGCCTTCCTAGCTTGCATCCTTTCATTGTAATGTAATACAGTGTGATTTGCTTTGTTATATAGGCTACAAATCAGGGTCAGGTTCGTTATTCTGAAACAGACAACCGCGACTGGCGGAATCGGTCTGCCCAATATACTGTTTCTGCAGAGGAGAGATCCTGGGAAGCCATTCGAGACAGAGACTTTGGTGTCCGATTTGATTCTAGGCAGCAGGATGGAAACCAATACAATAGGCAAGATCAGCTGAGCTCACAGTTTGCAAGATCACAAATCTCTTCCAACCAAGGGGTAATTTAAGATAGTCCCTTGATGCTGATGTTTTCCTGCACTTAACAGTAGTTTTTGAATGCCTGTGAAGTGTACCCCAATCGGTTAATTTCTTTGTAAAATATAGAAAATATTCACTAAGTTTCTGCCAGAGACTTGCATACACTAGATGTTATGTCAGATATTGTTTTGTTACTGAAATCCCTTTTTCTTTCATCATGTAACTAACAATGTAAATGCTTGGCAAAGATTCTTAAGGGGTGTCTTCTGCATCATTAGGTTAAATCAGTGATGCGCATTCAACAAAGTTTGATTTTTCTTGTGTCAGCACACCTTCAAGATTGTGCAATCAATTTTGCCCAATGACGAAATTGTAGATGGGGAATAGCTGGGATTTTGTGGTATGCAATTTGGGGTTAAGTTTGTCATAGAAAAACTTCTATTTGTTTACTTTTTCATCACTTGTTAATCAAACGTTATAGGGTGTTTGATTTAGGGTCTGTTTGGCATTGATTATAAACCTGGTTTATAACACATTTTGAATTTTAAATTTTGAAGACATGTGGCTTAATTTGATTGGTTAAATTTTGAAAAGTTGTTATTTGATGTGTTTTGGGTGTGAGGTGTCAATGAGAGAATTTGACAAGTGTCTCAAGAATTTAAGAGCTTGTTTGGCCCTCTTTATAATTTCAACTTATAATTTCACCATGATTTGACTGTTGATTTGACAACTGCTCAACAATCACCACACATTTCAAATTTCAATTAAATCTTCACCACTCATTTCACTAACTTATAATTTCTGGTTATAAGTCAAATTCATAAAGAGAATCAAACATCCACTAAAATTCAAAATGTGTTATAAACCATTTGGTTTATAATCAATGCCAAACGGACCCTTAGATTTTTGGGAATTGATTTTTTGAAAAGTGATTTTTTGAGAGAATTGGTGGTTGAAAATTAAGGAAAAGTTATGAATTTATGCGTATGATTATTTTAGTTGGTATATGTGTGATTGAAAATGAGTTTGTGTGATAATTGATTTTGCAAAATCTAAATCAAACCAACGCCAAGTGGATTTACTTGCTTATGTTGTTGTAGAAAAACTTCTGTTCGATTACTTTCTCGTCAGTTGTCCAGTGAATCCTTGAGTGGATTACTTGCTTATATTGTGAGTTTTATATCTTTTAAACAAGAGATGAACAATTTTCATGATCTGTCAAACAGGGAGGGCCTACTCCTGCTCTGATCAGGGCTGAGGTGCCGTGGTCTGTTCGCAGGGGAAGTCTTTCTGAAGAGGAACGTGTATTGAAGACAGTGAAGGGGTAATTTTCTAGCTACTCTCTGGAATGTGCATGATCGCATTCTGGATATTGATGATCTCTTTTGATTGCTTAATCGTTAAGCGCTGAAATTTTGAATGTCATTTGTTAATGGCACATTGCTTTGCATTCCTAGACGTGTGGTTGCATTCATTTGTGAAATGCTGTGTTTAGAAACTGATTTTCAACCCTATGTGCCTGTTGCAGTATACTGAACAAGCTGACTCCTGAGAAATTTGATCTTCTAAAGGGTCAGTTGATTGATTCGGGGATCACAACTCCTGACATCCTAAAGGTCCTTCCTTTTGTAGAACTATTTCTCAACTCAGTTTTATCTTTGATGTGTTGCACTTTCCTTCCTGGTGCTTATGGTTTCTTTCATTTTTGTGCAGGGAGTCATTTCCTTAATTTTTGACAAGGCTGTGCTGGAGCCCACGTTTTGCCCCATGTACGCGCAACTGTGTTCTGACCTGAATGAGAAGCTTCCCAACTTCCCGTCTGACGAGCCTGGTGGAAAAGAAATCACGTTTAAACGGATTCTTTTGAACAACTGCCAAGAGGCATTTGAAGGGGCTGATAAATTGAGGGAAGAGGTTAGGCAGATGACAGCCTCTGATCAGGAATCCGAACGGAGGGACAAGGAAAGGTTAGTCAAACTTCGTACACTTGGAAACATCCGTCTAATTGGGGAGCTTTTGAAGCAGAAAATGGTTCCAGAGAAAATTGTTCATCACATTGTCCAGGTTTCCCCCCTTTCTCTCTCACACACACATAATGGCCTTGTTCAACCGGCACACGTGTTCCCTAGTTTTCTCTATCCAAAGCTTCCTGTTAAAATTCACTTCTCTATTTGTTGGATGAGTATTTTTCTTCCTTACCTCATTATTATTTACTAATTCATCTCACATAACATGGGTTTCATGAACAGCAACTCTTAGGACGCGATACCAAAAGTTGTCCAGAAGAGAAGAATGTTGAGGCCATATGTCAGTTTTTCAATACCATCGGTAAGCAGCTTGATGAGAGCCAAAAATCCAAGCGTATTAATGACTCGTATTTCAATAGCTTGAAGGAATTGTCAACAAACTCTCAGCTAGCTGCACGATTGAAATTTATGATTCGTGATGTTATTGATTTGCGTGCTAATAATTGGATACCCAGACGTGAGGAGGTAAGTCTTTGTTGCAAATAAATAACTCCCCCCCCTTTTTTCTTTTGGTCAAAGTTGGTCACATGGTTCTGCTGATGTTAATTTGCAGGTGAAAGCCAAAACCATCACCGAGATCCACTCGGAAGCTGAGAAGAATTTGGGTCTGCGTCCTGGTGCTACTGCTAGCATTAGAAATAGCCGTCCAATTGCTTCTGGTGCTCAAGGGAGTATTACTCCAGGTGGCTTCCTGATGAATCGGCCTGGTGCAGGTGGTATGATGCCTGGAATGCCTGGAACAAGAAAGATGAGATCGGAAGAGCGTCGTGAATTGACAATGACAACTGGGAAGTTCCAAGGTCCAGGTCAATGTCAAAAGTTGATGGTCCAGCAGCTCAACCTGCTGGCCGTGTTCAGCCACCAATATTTGGCAAGACTACCACATTGAACCAGCGATTTCTACCCCAAGGTAGTGGTGGTTTCACGAGTGGTAGAACTAGTGCCCTCTTGCAGGGTAGCGGTGCACCCCCTCCATCTCACCCAGCTAATTATGGAGGATTTGTCATGGAACCTGGATCTCAAGTCCCTGCTCCATATACGCAGGCTCCACCACCAGTATCAGTGACACCGTCTAATGACAAACCAGTTGCTACTGTCCCAAGGTTGAATCAGGATGAACTTAAGAGGAAAGCGGTTAATCTTCTGGAGGAATATTTTGACATCCGAATTCTGGACGAAGCATTACAATGTATTGAGGATTTGAAATCGCCTGCATACCATCCAGAGATCGTGAAGGGGGCCATTTCCCTTGGATTGGAGAAAAGCCCTCCATGTGTTGAACCAGTTGCAAAACTTCTTGAGTACTTGTTAGCCAAAAGAGTCTTTACTCCCAAGGACATAGCCACTGGATGTCTCAGTTATGGTGCACTATTGGATGATCTGGCCATTGATATACCAAAAGCACCAGCCAATTTTGGAGAGATTATCGGGTCTCTCATTTTGTGCCGTGCCTTGGACTTCAAGTTGGTCTTAGAAATCCTGAAAACGATAAGTGATGACTACTTCCAAAAAGCGGTATTCTCCTCCATAATGAAGATTGTCAGCTCTGGCCCTACCGGAAAGGGAATTTTGGATTCACAAGCATCTGATATTGATGCTTGCCAGAGCTTGTTTTAGAGCTACACGGTGTTATTTTGGTGGTAATACTAGTGTGTTACATTGCATTAGAGGGAAATTATGACAAAAATGATTTTGCTTCTTGGGGTTGCGTCCAGCCTAATCATTGGGTCATTGAAACCCGAGAAATGAAGGGTCCTTTACTTGACCCGCAGTTGTTTTTGTATTTCATTAGTTTTTTATTAATTTGTTGAGTTGACGTTATTAAGTTTTGTCAAACTTTTTGTGAGTTCATAATGTCCAATGAGAATGCTGTGGTATACTATTTTGTTTTAAGTTTTTCTTTTTCTTTGTAAAATTCTCTCATTTTATGATCTCTGGTGGCGTTACGGTTGATTTTTTAAAGGTTTGTTGTTCTGTAAGTTCTACTATGACGATGACAAAACCTGTTATTTTCTTTTAACTGGAATATCGTAAAGACGGGCCCAGTGCGTTTGTTTTACTGTTATAATGTATTTTTCTCTTTATTTCTTTTTGTTTACCATTTTTTCTATAGGAGCTCGTAGGAAGTCTGTAAGTTAAAATTAACTGGACTTCGAGTCGAATCCAAAGCAATCAAAGATAGTGAGGGCTTGTTCTTGGGAGCTTTGTTTTAAAGGAAATTAGATTTGTGGTTTAAAGGAAATTAGATTTGTGGGAGGATGTATAGTGAAAATATAAAGAAAGATTATAGAAAAGTGTGAAAATTTGTTTTTTTTTGAAGAGTGTGGTTAATATTGATTTGATAAATTTTTGTTTTCATAAAGCTATTAAGAACAAGCTAGTCTAGATTTAGTACAGTGCTATGTAACCACATAGCTTGTATCGAGACACGTTATATGGAAAATCACAATTATGTGATGTGTTATGATATTTTATGATCATGTGGTGTGTTATGATATATGTCACACAGTTATATCACACCAAATCACGTCGTATATATGGTGTTAAATTAATTTCACTTGATTAGGTCTGATTTTCACGCAACAAATGTCTATGATTCTCTCGTGCAATTGAGTGTCTTGATTTTAGTGCTTCGAAGGAAGAGTAATAGGTTGTGTTATAGAAAGAGTTAATGTCTATTCTGGAATCCTTGGTTATATATTGCATTTTATCGCATACTAATACCGCTATGTTGATTTTCCATGGGTCAAATCACAACTGTTACCATAAAAAAATCAACAGCTAATTGCTGACCTTTAGAGCGGTTTTTCTCTCCTAATCACCTAAAAATGTATTAAATGGTCATCTCTCTGTTTTCATCCCTTCTCTTTCCTTCTCCACTTCCATTGTAATATATATCTTCCTTAGCCTCTTCCAATATATAAATTTTGTGGTTGGATCGACTTTATAGCAATATACTAGTATTGGTATTCTACACAAACTAACCGTTGACATTAGCGCCATTGACATTAAAACATCTCTAATGTAATAATATTAATGGTGTATGGGTGACAAATAACATTGACATTATATTCAATAAACTCTTAAGGTCCGTTTGGCATGGATTATAATCAATTCATTTATAATACATTTTGAATTTTAAATTTTTTGCGACACTTGTCATTTTGCCCTATTGACACCTCATACATTCATCACATTAAATAACAATTTTTCACATTTCAATAAAATTTAACTAATCAAATTAAGACAAGTGTATCAAAAATTCAAATTTCAAAATATATTATAAACTAATTTAATTATAAACGATACCAAACGGACCCTTAGATAAACTAATAGTTGACATTGTTAATGTCAATATCAGTATCAAATATTTATATGTTAAATAAGTATTTTTTTGTCAATTATTTTATTATTATATGACTACCGTTGTGCATTGAAAATGCTCTTAAGAAAATTTAGAGAAGCTACCTCAGTCCAAATCCAAATGGTATCCCTCTTTACTCTCCCGCTAAATAGGCTGGGCTATAAATAGCACGACGAGAGTTAACTTCAGTTGCGCGCTCATTTCAATACGCAAATTCGTCCCCGATGGAAACACAAGCGCAGCAAACGAAAGGCGATGCAAATCAATATCTGAAGCTCGCGGTAGCAATGGCGATTCTCAAATCCAAGCGTCTTCAGAAGGCTCCTGTAACCAGTAACGATGCTGGTCCGCAACCTCCTAGGGATGATAATTCTTCTGAATCTGACGCTATTGTATGGAAACGAAAGGTATAACTTTCTATTATATATATATACACACACACACACACACATTGAGTTGGTGAACACGCTGAATTGAGTGATTCAGAGATGGAAATTTTAGTCAAAAAAGCGGAAAGCTGAAATTCTCAGATTGAAGGAAGATCTCAGACTCGCTGAAGGCTAGGCTCCTTTTTCTCACTCTCTGTGACACCACGCGCATCTCTGTATCTATATTTGCACAGATATTATAGGCCTGTTCTTCTCTCTCTCGTGGGGTATCTTATTACTAGCTTCTTCTAATTTTCTCCTTGTATACAATTTGAGTCACTGCCACGTCTGTTAGTTTGTATGAGCGCAAGTATGTGCTAATTTCTAATTCTAAGACTTGTAAAAATACATGGGGTGTAGACACGCGTATATTTGCTAGATATATTGATAGTGATACTCATACTATAAAATTGAAGTTAATTTCTTCGTGTAGATGGGATTCAGTATGACACATATCCACAGAGTGCATCATGCAAATGCTATTTCTTTGATAACTTTGGGGAACTAAGCTCTAAACTTTGTAGCGATGGCTCTGAGTTCAATCAGAGGAGATTCAATGACGTATTGCGTCGTAGATTTCTCAGACAAGGTCTTTTCTCAAATTCAATGCCTCCATGTTCTTATGTTGCATGGTTCACTTGATATTCAACCTTTTTTCCCCATGTAGTTTTTAGTTTTGCTCTTGCTTTATATTTGTTCTGTTATAAACTTATAATTCAAATATTTTGAACATTTGCAGTGAGATTAAGTGAGAGAAAGAGAAGACGGCTTGGTGGCTTGACAGATCAATCTTATATTTCAGGTGAAACAATTATATAATAATGTCAGTGGAAAGTGCTTAAGTATATTGATTTTAATCCACTAAGAAGTTAAGCAGTTTAACCTGACATATGCATAAATAACTTGTTCTTTTCTGGACGAAGAATCCTGTTTTCTGTTTAGTGAGGTCGTCGATCTCCCCAGACATTTCTCATAATCTCTGAATATTGATTCTAAATTGTGTTCTTTTATAAGAGAGTATTACTTGAAACATGACAAGAAAGATAGTATCTTTGTTCACTTCAGACCATCTTGGAATTTACACGGCGCTGTGACATTGATGCATATTTTTGAGCAAAGCCAAATAAATCAGTGTATGTTTCAATAAGCATGCTGATGGGCAAAACCTTATTTTCACAAAGACATGAAAAAGTTCAATTTTGCTGACCATTTTCAAGTAGACACAGAAAGTATCAAATAAGCATACATCCAATAGTAATTCATTATTCTGCAGCATTTTATTTTCTCCAAGAAACAGAAGCTCGTATCTTACCCAATCAGAAGTGCCCAGTTTGCATTTACCAATTCGAGTTTTTCATTTCTTTTTTCTGCTTTTTTTTGGTTATTTTCTTCTTTGCTTTTCTATTGCAGATTATTCTAGTGATAACACATTGGAACAACTGAGGGCCTCGGTAGATTTTCTTGTGGAACTTTGCGAGACTCTCTCTCCTCTTGCAGTGTGGCTCTGTCCTTTCACCCTTCTATTTCACCTTTATATTATTGTTTGCATTGTCTACTTAATACTCTCTTTAATAGATTTTCACTTCTTTATGTCACAGGTTGAAGGAAGTTTTAAGAACTGGTCGCACCAGGCCATTGACTTCATTCTTGGTAGGATATTTCTCTCTGCTTTTTTCCTTTTGTTCCTAAATTTTATGCCACACTAAATTTAGAAGCCATTCTTACCACAAAATTGCCAATTTTTCTTGTAGTCCCCACCATATGGAGATAAACTAAGAAGTCTTAATTTGCAGAATTGCAGTAACTTCTCTTTTTTCCTTTCTTGCATTTTTGATCATGTCTATAAATGGGGGGGGGGGGGGCGTATATTCTCATCAGTGCCATTGATCATTTCCCAAACATTGCATTACACAGTGATGCTCTATTTTCTAGATAGAGTTGCTTTGGATGGATATATCTTTTGGATGGATATATCTTAGTGTGCATATTTCATTCTTGGAGTTGCTTTGGATGGATATATCTTAGTGTGAATATTTCATTCTCAAACATTATTACAGATGAATATGATCAATTACATGATCATTAAAAAATAAAAATTAATCAGACTTTAGGTATGACAATTGACCAGTAAAATTACTTGCTGCCAACTTTTCTCCAAAAAGCTTAACAATCAATAATATAACTATACCTGTTTCTATGTCCTATGGGATTCCTGGTCACTTTTCTGTGAATGTGCTCATTATATTTCTTTTCAGAAGCTTCACGGGTTCTATTAAAAGGGATCTACTGGAGTGAATCATGAATTTGTTTCTTGTTTCTGACTCTGTTAACGGCTTGCTGTCTTGTCTTTTCTTATTTTTTTTTCTCGAGTAAAATAGTATCTTTTTCAATTGTCTTCCTCTATCATTTGATTTATGCAGGCACTGTAAAGGCTCTGTCATCAACCGGAATGGAAAAAGAAAATGTTGAAAGCACAGTCAGCGGCTTAATTATGCGATTGGTGAGAAGAATGTCTAATGCACCTCAAGACGGTAACTCTATGTTATGTTTCTGATGAAATTTTATATTTAGATTACTCTCCATGCTAGAATTAGATGGAACAAAAAAATAAGGAGTCTAAAGATATAAATATTGTAGAGTTTTTAAATATCTGTTTTTTTTTTTTTTGGAAAGGTCCAATTTCTCTCTATTCATTCAAAGAGTTAAAAGAATCTACAGTAGTGATCTAAAGTCTAAGCTAGCATTGTAAAGCTAGATGTATAAACTGTTTGGAGAGGTTGCCACCAACTGGTTCGGGAATGTCTTTCATGGACGTTGGAGTTAAAGAGCCGAAAAGACATTCCTGCTGTTGGAAGAACATACAAGAAATAAGATCGAGCAACCACTTGAGAAGCATACCTGCTTTGAGTACGTTAGAGGAGCTATTACTTATATATATGATTTTGGGTTGCAAAAGAATGTTAGAATTGCAGATCCTGGAAAGGGATACAGCTATTCTGTTTCCAGACGAATTAAGAGTGACAAATACAGTCATATTCTAAAAGTTTGAGATAAGACACAGCCACCAAAAGTTCTAGAATTATATGTCTACTAAATAGTGGGATGAGTAGTTCAAGTACTTAGCCCTGCATACATAATAACTAGATAAATCATTCCACAATCTCTCTGAGGAACAGGAGCAATAATTCGTGGGTTTAATGATGCTTTCAAGTTCGGTTCATTTGATCATTCTTGACTTTGTATCAATTGCCAACTTCATCCAATTAATGACTTCTCCTGTTTTTTGACATTTCTATTTTCCAGAATCAGAGCATTCTTTCCATAATGTCCAGTTCTATGTCCAGCATTTGATGCGTAAGCTTGGAAGTGAGGCTTATGTTGGACAACGCCTTATCCTTTCTGTTTCCCAGAGAATTTCTATAATGGCAGAAAGCTTACTTTTCATGGACCCATTCGATGAAGCCTTCCCAAAAATACATAATTGTATGTACACAATGTAAGATTCACTTCACCATACCAGTTGTATTATCATTGATTGAAATTCTTCATCTTTAATTTCATTCAATAAGACCATGCAGATAATTCTGATAGGTTTCAGAGTAGCTGTATCATGTGTGAATTCCCTTTTTCCTATAATATCTTCCTGTTAAGTGCCGTGGAAAAGTGTAAGGTGAAAACTCATTGGCTGCTATACTATTATAATTCACACTATGTTCAATACTTCATTGTGTAACACTTGGAGCAATATATGCTGCAGTACTATGTTTTAAACTTCTTCCTAAGGAACTACTTATTTCCAGCCAGAAAGATCATCATAATTTGGTGCAATTGATGTTCAGCTAGGCATCTTCACTACATGTTGGAACTCCTTGGTTCTGTCTCTTGCGACCCCAACTTGGTTTGGTTGTTGATACATATCAAGTTCTCCAGCTTAGATGAATAAGGATTGCCATGTAATACATCGTCTGGTTTCAACTTTATGTTTAAGCATGACGGTTAGGTGCTTGTGCTGTTACCATTGTCCTCCGTGTGAGTTCTCATGGTTACGAAAGAATATCCTGATTTCCTTTTTACTTTACCATTTCTTTTTTGTTTATTCGATGAATTTCAGTTCAAGGCTTCACATCTTAGCTTGATGCCCAAATATATAAGTGAAATGTAACAGCTGTCGTATGGCATTTCTCAGATTTCTTTGATACGATTATGATGTGGATGGCAGGATCCAGCTTATTGAGTTTCTGGTTTCAGACTACTTAGTTTCTTGGTCAAAGAGTGAAGACTTTGATTTAAGTACGGATACAGTTAATTATTTCCTTAACTCGTCCTTCAACAATACCCTATATTGAAGCAACAATCATCATATTATTATTAATTAATGCATTTGAAGCGACAAAAGTATAGTTGATTGGGAACTGACATCTTGAGTCATTCTTCTTCATTAGCTTAGTTGTACTAGATATCATGAACGAAAATAACCTTGTGTGGTGTAACCGTGTAGTGCTTTTGGAAGAATGGGTGACTTCTCTATGCCACGCTCGAAAAGCCTTGGAAGTGCTGGAAAGCAGGAATGCACTATACATACTATACGTGGATCGAATATTTGGAGATTTGAGTAGACAGTTGGGTCAGATTTCCTCCCTCCAGGAACTAAAGCCAGATATTCTCGCCAAATTGTTTACCTGACTCCTGCATTTTTGCATATGGTGTAAGTCATACATCTTGGATACTTACAATCTATGGTAACTTGTCATATTCCTCATTAGAAATTGGCTTAGTTTCTTGCTTGCAAAACTTACCCTATCTTGGCTTTTAGGTGACTGGGTTATCCATGCTAGGTACTTTGTAAATTTAACTAGTTGGTATTAAGTTCTCCTGGCCTCTGGCACATGCTTCAGTGGCTTTAAATGTGAAGAATATCATCATTCTTGTTCAGTTTTTATTAGACTCTTCTGGCCGTGTTTTGCTTGTGTTATCTTTCACGATTTGAAAACGTAATATGGATTGGTTTCTCAATAGTATTCGGCCAGAATCCTTTTTTGACTCTGCACCATTGATTCCACTATTATTATTATTATTATTATTATTATTATTATTAGTGAGGAGTAATAATGGAATAGTTCCTTTACATTGAACTAAAATTTACGTTGAGAAATCATGACTATGTACAACAAGACAAACGGGAAGTAATGTTTCTATAATGAGAGAGGTGATCTTTAAGAATCCATTTTTTGCTAATATGGTGACTTTACAAGGGAATATTCTAAATGCATCTTGTTTCTGGTTCCTTGCTCTAAAAATTTGTACGAGTTGCAGTGACTCTTGTAATTTAACATTGTTATTTCGTTGATAAAAAAAGAAAAAGAAGGAAAAATGAAAAAAGATGAAAAATTTTGGTTTTAATTGTATTTTTAATTTGATTGAAAGAAGCTCATTTTGTCGGGACAAATTTATTTTTACAATTTTTTTTGAAGTATACAAGTTATTGTTAATAATTCCATGTCATAAATACAATTTTAATGGCGGTAAGATGAAATATATTTTATTACAAATATTTATTTGGATTTTATCTAAATGTTAGTAAATTCTTTTTTAGTTGAATTAATTGAATAATGAAGCGGCACATGCATTGGTTAAATTTAGTTTTAATAGTTACAGTTCTTGTAGGTGGCTTTGATAATCCACCGGACTTTGTAAACATCCTGCAATTTGATGCTATGAAATAAAGAATCTAATTTTCTTTCAGATAATAAATAAATAAACAAATTAGTTAATTTCAATTAGCTGGGCTTAGCTTACAACACTAGTTACTGCCTTGAAGTAGCCCCTGCCTTATGCATTGGTTAAATTTAGTTTTAATAGTTACAGTTCTTGTAGGTGGCTTTGGTAATCCACCGGACTTTGTAAACATCCTGCAATTTGATGCTATGAAATAAAGAATCTAATTTTCTTTCAGATAATAAATAAATAAACAAATTAGTTAATTTCAATTAGCTGGGCTTAGCTTACAACACTAGTTACTGCCTTGAAGTAGCCCCTGCCTTATGCATTGGTTAAATTTAGTTTTAATAGTTACAGTTCTTGTAGGTGGCTTTGGTAATCCACCGGACTTTGTAAACATCCTGCAATTTGATGCTATGAAATAAAGAATCTAATTTTCTTTCAGATAATAAATAAATAAACAAATTAGTTAATTTCAATTAGCTGGGCTTAGCTTACAACACTAGTTACTGCCTTGAAGTAGCCCCTGCCTTATGCATTGGTTAAATTTAGTTTTAATAGTTACAGTTCTTGTAGGTGGCTTTGGTAATCCACCGGACTTTGTAAACATCCTGCAATTTGATGCTATGAAATAAAGAATCTAATTTTCTTTCAGATAATAAATAAATAAACAAATTAGTTAATTTCAATTAACTGGGCTTAGCTTACAGCACTAGTTACTGCCTTGAAGTAGCCCCTGCCTCATTGGTTAAAGACTAAAGAGAATAGAAAACGTTGCCTTCAAGGCTCAAACAAAGGCATCATCTAGTGTAATTGCCCAGTTCAATTTTCAAAATCCAAATGCAGCTTGACTCAACCCGGGAAAAATTCCTGGTACCAAGTGCTTACTCCATCTTATGCAGTCAAATCAAGAACGAACATGTGAATTTAAGAGGCATAGTTTGTTCTTTAATTTAAACTCTAAACGCACGAGTTTTTGATTGATCAAGGAGTACCAACTGTTTGGCACTCATGGAATACTAGAAATTTTTCCACCTCAGCCCGGCTAAACTTGGTAGATGAGTTATACAACCCTTCTGTGGTGCATGCTCCATTACTAGTTTTATTCAGGTGATCGTGAATTTCTGTGCAAAATAAGGTGCGTGGCTCTGATCAAAATGGCTCCCAAACCTTCTTTGGAAAAAGTTCTGCAATGCGCACAAGGGCCATGCTCGTTTAAAGGATTCAATAACAACACACGACACTGACAATATAATTTGTATATTTTTTCTTTAATAACAATTAAATACTAATCAATTCAAGTATACCAAAAATATTCTAAACACGTTCAGTACATGAAATCATATTTATTCGGAGGAAAAAAGGTAAAAAAGAAACATGTCAAAAGGATGCCTTCTTCCCTCTCCTCCCCTTTTCTTCTCTCCACTTCCCTCTAGAGCCTGCCACCAAAAAAAAAAAAAAAAAAAAAAAGGGTAAAAATAAAGAAGGTCATCCTGATTTCTATAGATACAAGAAACTGACACAATAATTTCGAAATGAAGTGCAAGAGTCGGAAAATTAATCATCAACGATCGCCAGGTATTTACTCTGTTCTCCAATCACACCTACGCATGCTTCAATTTTTTTTCCCCGGTTAAAGGATTTGCTGTTCTATTGTTCAGCTTAAGTGATCGGCTAAAACTGCTTTTTTCTTCTTTTTTCATTTTCTGATGGTCTGCGTATTCTTAATGTTCAATTTGAAACAGAAACTAATTCTTGAGATAATATACTTATGAATTTCATGGTTCCAGTAATTGATTATGCACTTTCAGCACCAACTATTTACTTGTTTACGTCTTTAAGTACTTCTGTTCGTGTGTGTGCTTGAAGAAACTTAAATTTCAAGATTTTTGTTTGTTATTAGTATTGATTATAGTTTGGATTTCTGTATTTTAGCAGGCATTGTAGGTACAAATATAAAGCATGGCCACCCAGATCTCCGAGGCCATCGTAGGCGCTCTCATCCTACCATGACCCCTCGCACCCATCCTCAGGTTATGAATAAATGGCCTTGTCCTAACACGCGCCCTCACAGACACCGTCAAGCCCACCCTCAGGATATGAAGATGGACCATCATAATCGCCCCCATCCTGACATGCATCCTTGCACTCACCCTCAGGCTAATGAGGCCCATCATAGTTTCCCTCAGTTGCATCATCACACTCACCCTTACCCTGAGGCCTGCCCTCCGTCTATGGAACAGGACCATCGTCATCGCTCCAGTCCTAAAATGCATTCTCGACCTCATCCAAATGTGCAACCTTTTACTCGCCCTCGTGCCCACCCCCAGGACGCGGCCAACACACAACCTAAGACTCACCCTCATAACAAGCCTCATGATACAGATGTGGGTCATCATGGCTTCCCCCATCCTGACCTTGATGAATATCCTCGGGAAACGTTTAACATGCATCATACCGCTTGTCCTCAGGTCCACCCTCAGGATATGGACGAGCTGTGTGAAAGTCACCCTCATCCAACAGTTCACAATCATGCTCAGGCCAATTCTCAACAGACCAAATTATAGAGGATATAATCATGGCAGAAGTTGCTCGGAGGTGAGAGTTGGAGGAAGAGGCGAGGAGGGAGCTGATGTTGGAAAGACAGTTGGGCTTGCAAAAGGGTGGCCTTGATGAGTTCTCATTTGGCCCATCTTTGATAATAATAGGAAACAACTTGCCTACTGGGTTGCCAATCTCAGGAGCAGGATTTGATGCCCGACCTCACAAGGAGAGAGCAATAACTTTGGTTGAGGAGAGAAATAAGTTGATCAGAAGGCTTAAGGTTGGAGGTTCTAACATCATGCCATTTCAAAGGAGTGGTGCCGAGCAAAGAATTACAGAGGTTGATCCTCTCCATGAAGGGAGCAAACAGAAGGACAAAATTAATTTTCAGGTAAGTATTTCTGTATTTGTTGCTCAGTATGAGTGTCCTCGTAAGAAGGTGTCTTAAGATGTTTACAAGATTTTCAGACAAGAGATCCTCAACCCATGAAAAGATTAATCTGTGTGTGTTAAAATATTATGCTTTTAGGTGTACATACAATCTGGGTATTTTTGGTATGAAAATGTTATCTTTAAAACACTCACCTTCCTTATGCGTAGAAATGTCCTCCCTAACCATCAATTTGGTTCACAAAGAAGAAGGCAAGAGAATTTGGTCAAAAATAACAGAACTGAACCCAACTCTTTTTAGTAACACATTTAAAAGTTCCATATCGGAGACTAAAAGTTCGATCATAAGCCACTAGTTGTCGAGATCTTTTAGTTTTAAGAGCATATATTCTGCAAATTGCTGAATGTTAAACATGTCATTATCAATGTGCTAAATCTCTGGTCATGTTTTATTTTGATAATTGAACCAATAATGAATCCTATGCTACCCAGAATACGAGAAACATACCTGAAAGGCTGCCACCATGGTCTTAAACTATCTCCCCTTCCTGCGAAGTTAAAGGGCCTAACAATTTAATTGACATAAAGTAGTCCTAACCAAAATAACATAGTACATGGTTATTGTGAATTTTGTGTATGAGTGCTTTATCTTAGTATGAAGCATTGAGATTGTGATGGGTGGGTTAGTTGTGTAAAGAAAGGGGGTGGGGCTTGGGGGCAATGTTTTGACTGATTTGACCATATATACCGCGGCTACAATATCAGCACTTTGTGTGTTTTATTTGATTATTATTATGTAGGCTAAACCTGATGAAAAGTTAACTAGAGCTAAGCAGAAGGCTGAAAACCCGACACGCGGCTCATGTGCTAATGAAGTTACTAAAAAGGAAGATACCAACAGGCTGAGGTGTGAACTGTGTCAGGTGAATGCCAATACTGAGGATGCTCTGAATGCACATCTGCTTGGAAGGAAACACAAGGCCAGGGAAGCTGCTTTGAGACCAAAGATTGGTCTTTTTCGAAAGACAAATGAGTCGTCGGGGAAACTGGTAGAAACAGCTAAAGTTTTCTTAGAGGAGACAATGATATCTTCAGCAGCTGAATCTGAACAGCTCAACAAGCTGGGTCTGAGTTCGGAGAAAAATTATCAGCCACGTGTACAGAACAATGGATACAGATTCTGGTGTGAGATTTGTGAGGTAGGAACTACCTCACGAGTACTCATGGACGCTCATAAGAAGGGGAAGAA
Organism: Nyctanthes arbor-tristis; assembly: GCA_963692815.1. NCBI lineage: Eukaryota > Viridiplantae > Streptophyta > Magnoliopsida > Lamiales > Oleaceae > Nyctanthes > Nyctanthes arbor-tristis. The sequence continues at coordinate 66,605 of CAVNYN010203782.1, read as the reverse complement.
ACATTTCAGGCGACTTGAAACAGGTAAACAAAAAGGTGGAGCTAGCCTATCCAATTATCTGAACACAGAGGACCCACTGAAACTTGCAGCTGAACCCAAGCAGGTTGATGTGATAGGGAAAAATACAGAGACCTCAAACACAACCCACTCAGAAGCTGCTCAAAATGTGCAAAGGAGCGATGATCATCAAAGAAAAGATGCAAACCAAGATTTTAGTGGTGAGGTATGCCAGGTGGTTGGTTCCTGTCAAACTGCTATGAATGCTCATAAACAGAGGAAGAAGTATTCTCTTCGAATTGTTGAATATTATGGTGGAGCTGTACCTTCAAGCCCAAGGATGATAATACCCCTGACATATATGGAGGGAAGAGGTTTCTTTCAAGAACACCTGCGGGACTATTGACGCAGTCAAGCCAGAAGATCAAGAGCCGTGCAGATTCAACCAAGATGAAGAGTATGGAGCCATTAACGTAATTCAGCTAGTAGAATTCCCGCCCACTATTCTAACTGGACACTACAGCAATTAAACGATAAACTTGAATGCTCCAGGATAGAATCAGATACTCCCTGTTTCATTTTTCTCTCTCTCCATCATATATATATATTTTTTAATACAATGGTAACTAATGTATACAAAAGAATATCAAGATTCATCAACCTGCTGGTGAAAAGTGTCAAAAGCTTTGACAAGCGCGCCCCCCCCGTGGCACAAAACCCAAAAAA
>CAVNYN010203782.1:0-65862 GCA_963692815.1 Nyctanthes arbor-tristis | reverse complement strand
CCAAAAAAAAAAAAAAAAAAAAAAAAAGGAAAATCCCTTTTTAGCACTGTTCTCCATCTCCTATGTAATTTGTGTACATATATGACTGCCACCAAAACATGTCAATCCAATTTAAAAGCATATACTTCCTGCTTTTATCAGCCCTAATTTAATTACAATTTGTGGGGGCCTATTTTTCTTTTAACTAATTTTGATCCCCAAGCCTTTGGAAGTATATACTTTCTGTCTAGGCAATTTACACCTCACTTATTTCTTCCTATGATGGATGCTTTCAGTATTCAACAAATGCATTAAAAATGGTTGAAGCTACTTAAAATTATAATTGTTGAATTTCGTTTAAAATTATTTATTTCCCCAAGTCTTAATAGCCCAATACATGGACATGTTTCATTACACTTGGTAGATATACAACTCGGGGCGATCAGGAATAGTTTTCTTATTATATATGTATTTTTTGTCATGTCACAGTTTCATAATTCAAAAGTACAAACACATGTACTGGAAAAAAGAGCATAAGTGGTAAAAGAAAAAAGGGGCAATAAATACCACCAAACTACAAATGTATTTGCACTAGTTGCCAATTGTTGTGATGCGTATAAACTGGTCTGAAACTAAAGTATTCCTCCAATTAGAAAGAGTTACCAAAACTACAAACTATGAGAACAAAAAGGCCAAGTACGAATAGGATTTGAGAGTTCCTATATTAATAGGAACTTACCTTCACAAATGAAAATTTCAAAAACTTAATGCAACAGGATCCTGCCATGAAATTTTCCGCTTCCCTGCACGGGATGAACTTTCCCCACCATTTCTACACTTAGACAACTTTAAGTCGTCCTGCTCATCATTTGTAACTCTTCTCAAACCATTTTTCACTTGCTTGAAATTTGACGGTTCAGAATTACTCTGAAAATCCTCATCCCCAGTCTGTCGAAAGAAATTTGTCAGAACACAATAATTGATATAGTTAGCAGTTCATAACTTGATGAAGTAAGGATTTAAGTACCGAAATTTCATTTAAATCGAATAGTGGAGCTCGAGTGGGCAAGGAAGCTTCCCTCCCTCTAAGATCACTGGCATGGTTCAAATCAAAATCAATGATTGAGTTCCTTCGGCCGATATCATTAGCTCGGTATGTTACTTCCTTCTGGTTCAAATCAAGGGGTGCGGCCGCCATTTGCACCAAGGTTTTATTCCCACTGCTTATTCTTCCTCTACCATCCATATCAGACAAAAGCAGTGAACTACAATTGTTAGCTCGCTTAACACCATTTAGTATTTGCCCACGTTTCAGGCCATTAAACGCGGATGCATCATGTGGCACAGCTTCTTTTCTGATTCTAAGTTTCGTCTTGAGCTTTGCACCAGGAATAGATGGTAACTCATCTGTAGTGGTTCCTGTCCTGCTGAAGAACTGTTCTTTCTTGTTCTCAGTCTGGTTTGCTAAGTTTAGTGATCGTACAAGTTGCTCTTGTGATGAATTCATAGTCTTCATCTTCTTTAACCATTTATATCTTCGTCTTAAAAACCTACAGATTACAAGGAGAGTCCAATTAACACAGTAAGAATCAGTACAACTGCATCAGTAAATGCAAGCGCTATTCTAACACACTGCAAAAGTCTCAATTTATTCAAATAAAATAGCCCACTAAGGTCACGTGCCGTAAATGTTCACTCAGAATTTGTCGCATTGAACTCTTGTGCATGAGCAAGTGGGACGTGAACACAGTTTGCAATGAGTCACAAGTCATTTACATATTATTAGCCGCCACACAAGCCCGTTCACATGAAATACGGTATCAACTTACCCAAAAGGAACTAAGTTGCACATAATAATGATACCATAAGTAGCGTAACTGACTATATCTCTAATTTATTATTTTAGATGCCAAATCTAATCCACATACAAAAAGCAAATCAAACAGCTAACAAATGGAGTTCATTTCGACACTGGTGCAACTAAAATTGCATACCGAACTTCAGTTGCCAGCGTCAGCATCCTCTGCTTTGCGGAATCCAATTTATGTCTCATAACATCTGCCTCCTGCAAATGTTAGCCAGCCAAAAATATGAATGTCTGATACATTAGACTACTAACCCGCCAGAAATCAATTTCATACTGAACTCCATAGTTTCAAAATCATCAAATTTGACAAATATGGAGAGCATTATCAAGGTTCACCAAGGAAGAGAAGATTGGACACTAAAAAATCAATAATTGAAGGGGAAAATCAAGGTGAAAATGCAATAGAAGATTTCCTAACTCTAAACCATCACTTGACAGCAAAGAAACAATAATTAATTTATCAAAGGACTTCATCAAAATCCATCACACAATAGTTTGATCAAGACGTGCAGAAATTGTAAAACAACAAACAAAACCACAAAATGATCTCCAGAAAAAAATTGAAGTTACAATAGCAAGCCCATAAACTAAATGAAAAAATAATAATTGAAATGAAGCAAACAAGAACAGAAAAAGAATACCTTCTGCAACTCTTGATATTCTTGCAAGAGAACCTGATGCTTGAAACTGGATTTGGCATCCTGATACAGACCAAAACCATGTAATGGATTTGAATCATAAGAAATCCATTTCATCTTCTTATTCATCAGACCCCAAAATGAAAAAGAAAAATATGAATTTCGTTATTGAAAATGATCCAGAAAGAGAAGATTTTTATATGGTGAACGAGATAAATATGAACCAGAGGTGGGGAAGAAAAAAAGAAAGGTTTTTTGGATGAAGAAAAGCAGAGATATAATATAGAGAGAAAGAGCAATAGAGGAAGTTCTTTCTTTCCCTTCCTGTTTTCTCTGCGGAAAAACTCTGACCAAAGCAAAGCCCCAAAAAGCCCACAAATCAGGCAAAAATAAAAACATTTCTTTAATGCAAGAAAATGAAGTTGATAACGAAGATGGGGATTTTTCGTGGGGATTGCAGAAGGGCATTTGTGGCAAACAGCGTGATGAAATTCTTGATATTCTTTCTATAAAGGTTCTTTCTTTCATAGTTTTCCATTGTCTTTTGCCTTTCTTGTACTTAAATATTGGTCCAGATGGGGCTATAAGAGACTGGTGTGGATAGACTTTGTTCTTGACGATGGGGTTAGGGGGGCCGCTTGAGGATGGGGATAGGGTGTGTTTCTCCCTTCTGCCTATCAGGCCTAGCACTGTGACATATTGAGAGAAAAAAAGACTGGTTGACGATGAGAGAAGCTGCTAAAAAAGCGACCCACCGACGCACGTCACAACATATACCCACAGAGAGAGAGAGAGAGAGAGTGGGACCCGGGGGGGTTTCTTGCTTTGGTTCTGGTTGCAGGCTTTTTATTACTTTGTCGAACGGTGTAACAGTGATGAAGCATTTTTCTTATATTTTTGCAGCATTAGTCCTTCGCATATTACACTGATAACAACTTAGTATTCGAAAATTAATGAATTAACCCCCCAAGTTTTATGTAGTTGAAAAATTGGTCAATATAGATAGAAGTTATTCTTTGCCACATAATCCTACTTAACTATAACCTTGGCTTTATGTTCAGACCGAACAGCTTTGGTTTTAGTGAGCAGGGACGGAGTTACAGGGTAGCTGGTAGAAAAATTCTTTTAGAACCCTTTGAAAAATAAATTTTTTTGGTGTTTCGATTAGTGGTCGTTAAGTTTCAATTACCCCCTTCTATTTTTTCCAACTCTGCCCCTATTAGTGAGTGCACAAAACTATATAGTGTGTGTGTGTGTATAGCTCCGTTCTATAAAAATTATGGTTAGATTTCGATTGTCTAAATACTATAGCTAAATTAGTTGATGCTGGTGCTATTGTCGTTCAAATTCTAACATAATGATATGTTATGCGATATGTTTTCATTTATGTATAATTACAAATGAACAAATAATATTTTATATTATTTGTTCATACTATTTTCTAATGCTTTTAAATTTTCATCTACTAATATTGCAAAATTAAAAAAAAAAATCTTTTCATCTATTAATGATTTTTAAAAACGTAAACTGTTTTTCCTTTGGTGTTCAGGTAATCTTCGTGAATACGCAAGTAGTAAGACAACATAATGGTTAATTCCATTGTTTCTTAAAGGGACTATTTGCGTCATGTATTAAGAAATACACATGCTCACCTTGAAGCAACTCTCTTTATATTGATCATTGTATTAAATTGTTTTCAAGCAAATTTTTCGTGTATCATCTAGAGAATTCATTGGCGCTCTATGGAGAAATCCTACCAACATTACAATTTTATCCTTTTAAAATGAAATAAACTAGCTTTTTTATCGAGTAACAAGCAAAGAATGCACAAACATTGTCTATGCTAGCGCAAAAGTACTTGTGACCATTGCACCATGCTCAAGACAAAGCGCACTTTCAGCAATGTAGATTAAACAGTACTAAAAACCGTTTAAGGAAGAAACCAATCAAGAGTTACAAATCAATAACTTAGGTACAATTCCCAAATGAATGACTTCTACATTCTACTAGAACTAGATCATCAACTTGTACTAGGCATTCCAAGAACGTTAACCTACATCGTCTAGCTTCTATACTATTCAAGATTTCGGCAAATTTTTGCCAGCCAAGAATGATCGGTCTAAAGAATAAAAGCTCTCCTAGGCTGAAACAATGGTACTTCATGTCCTGCTCCTCTAATTGTTGCAAATGTTAGTCCATCATAAACCTCTGTCCACCCTCCAACCTGAAAATGAATTGAAGTCACTTCAGAATCGAGCTTTTTGTACTAAAAACCTTATAGACCCTGTTATGTATCGTTACCTGGCCACCAGAGTACCAAGGATACCATGGAGTTTTTACTTTGAGATTCAGATGGCTCAAGGAAAATCGCGTTGCAGTAACCGGTACTACTGAATCTGTATCCCCACTGCATTAGAATCAAAGAAATCTCCATTTTCAGACAAAAAAAACTTTTGTTTAATTAATGTAGGAATTCGTGAAATTTTCAATCATAATTCGTACCTGAAAACCCATATTCGAAGCCCTGCAGCAATAAGCTTCCTGTAGGTAGGCAGCATTGAAACCTCAGAGTCCTTCCAGCTCCTTATAAGTAAATCGCTGGACGATACGAACATCATAAATCCGATGATGTTTTTCCTTTTTTTCCTTAAACATTTGTTCTGCTTATGAAAAATGTGAACTGATCAGTGGATTTTTATTTACCTGCAAGCAGTCCATTTATATGGTATCCCTGTCGTATTTGCGTGCATTGCCTTCTGCACGTCCAGCCGATTATAGTACTTTTCGGCATAGGTTTCAGTACAGGGGTCGTATCCAGAAAACCTCGGACGAATTAGAGAGTTCTTGAGCCTAATTATGGAATGCTTATCCTGAACTTTCTTGCAAGATGGTGTGTAGATACTGTACTGATCAATGTCGCCGAATTCATGATTCATAGCGTAATTGACAGCGTCGTCGCATTTCTGGGAAGAGTTTTCTGACTTGAAATCGCACGATTTGATGATCGAATTGTACGTTTTATCTGATATCATCGAATGACTCCACCAATATGTAATAGTTCCTATGCTGTCAAAGTAATTGTCTGTGACAGCATTTCCTACCTGTGCACATTTTTGAAGGTTATGAGACACAGCATTTTTAGAAAATATATCGAAATTTTACCAATTTTATCCAAAAAAGAAAATAAAAAAAGAACTCACAATGAATCCTTTAAGATTGATGATTGGATTTGGATGGGAAGTTCTTTTGTTGTAATCTGATATTTGTTTTGCTAACTGTGGTACATAATGCCCTGTGAAGCCACAAAAATGTTACAAGTATTTATTAGAGAAATTTCGAATTTTTTTCTTGTGGAGGGAAGGATATATGTTCGAGTATTTACCGGCATAACTCTCTCCAGATATGTAGAAATCGCGGTATTTGTACTGCGGAAATCTTGACATCCATCTTAAGAGGAAAACTAGGGCGTCACGAGCGGTCCGTTTGTCGCCCGAGTCCTTGAGATTGGAGCTGGTATTGGTATATGAGAACCCGACCCCGGCCGGGGATTCGAGGAAAAGAATGTTCGCCACTTTATTCCATGAGTATTTGTTCAGATATAGAGACGAACCGGTTTTATTTATCCGGAATGGTCCTATTTCTTCTGATGCTCCATAAGCCACTGATGAACAACCTGGTCCTGCAAAATACAAGAATTTCTCTCAGCTTTACGATCCCCAAAATTCTTTAAAATTAACAAGTCACAGCTATATTAATTCAATCTATAATAAAATAAACTACGTACGTTTGAAGATCAATAAGATAGATGGTTGAAAATATAATATACCATGATGAGTCATTCAACATATTACACAACCGGTTCCAGGTCATACAACAATATTCGATCGTCAAATATTTTGTTTGATGAATTTTGTTGTGACATTGTCACATTAACAGTACACAGAAAAAAAATTTCTAGTACTCTAGTATCAACTCCAACTCATGTGATCAAATCAAGAATTCACATGTGGATTTAAGGTCACAATTTTTTGTTTAATTTGGGCTCCTAAACCCACATGGATAGAGTGTTCATTATTCTAAGAGTATTAGAAATTTTTTCTTTTTCGACGAGTAAGCAGTCGTTCCCGATATAAAACTAGTAATACGAGTCCCATTCGCGTACTAACTGTTTCGCAGTGTTATATCACCAAACAAACATGTGGCGAGCAGAGACGCAAGCCACAGTCAACATGGGATTCATAAAACCAGTATTAGTTTTTTTCACGTGTACGTCTGGCGGCGTGAGATCAATATCACTAGTGATACTACATGCTAAACACAGCTGACTCAATTGTCTATGAAAACTGATCATGGGGAGAAATAAATGATAGTGGTCAATGCAAGGTGGGTGTGTATTAATTAATGAAACGTGTTGCAGAAAAGATGAGTCAATAATAGAGTTATATGCACTGTGCAAAAAGCAATTCTTTCCATTACTCTCAGCCATGTCACTACCTAGGGGGCACTGAGTTTTGTAAGTTTACATGAAAAATGAATGCAAAAATAAATCCAATTAAAATTTTATTTATTGCACCGACGTTAAATTTATGTTACAATTCAATGCTACTACCAAGTGATAATTACGGACGATGTGTGGTTATTTTTTATTGACTACGTATCTGGTTAGCACAATGACATGTTAATACTTTTTTGGTGGGAGATTTTTTCTGCATTTCTATATAGTATATTTTCTGTGTTTGAGTAGTCATATTCAAGTATTAATGCACAAGACAGCCCCCACAAATTTATTATTTTAATTAAATCCCAATCTTTATATATATATATATAATAAAAATCACTAAAAATTAATTTGGTTTAATTTGACTTAAATTAATTCATGTTCAAAGTGGTTAATTCAGATATGCAGTTCCCATCATCACCACTGTCATGTTCCCCTCTTAATTTTCTGAACAGGCGTGCATTATTTATGCAAGTTTTCACCCTTTTTACCTTGTACATTCAAGTAGTTCCACTAGGTTGTCCAAATGATTTTTCCATTTCCATTCACTTTTAGAAATATCAAAATCCGGGTTATCAGCATTTCAATATATCACACACAACTGGAACTTATCGAAAGAACTCAACTGAATATAATAATTAATTATCGGACGAGATTTTAAATTCCTTTTCTTCTAGAGGTAGCTTGTTATACGGCGGGGGTCGGGACAAAGGGTTGCCCTCAAAGAAAGTCACTTGACTTCACTGGTTGTGAGTAAAAACAAAGACTTTATTCCATTCCCTATGGAACAGACAGAAACTTCTTCTTTTTCTGCACAGTTTTGTGCACTTGCAAGCAAAAGGATTTCCAGTTTAGAAGCAGAAGAAAAAGGGAATAAAAGGCATAGAGAAAGATAAATATCACGAGAGCCCAAATGGGATTTTTGTTTCTGGTACAATATGGACAAGCAGCAAAGGTTAAACAATCTTCTGTGTACTGAAGCTGACTCATCCCGTGCATTATAGCACCAGACAGGCAGGCTATGTTAATGTGGGCCTGGGGTAGATGAGGGAGGTGACAAGTAGGGTTTGGTGGGGGAAAGAAAGTTTGCATGCGGATTGATTACTCAATTTCATTATTATGTTAATTTTGCTTAAACAAAATTGACGTGGAATTAATCAATATTGATCATAGCTAGAAAGATTGAGAATTTGAACAAAAAGTTATATAAAAATGACGCTGGACACAATCGTATTTTTCAACACATCAAAACACTTTTAAGTAATTATTTTATCACTCATTTTGTTATCCATTTTAGCAAATTAGTTTAATCCAAAAAGATTAATCACTATTACCGAATGGCTTCTGAAGTTTGGCGGACTCGACCAGACAGTACTGAAATGACAACAACCGAAATTTCACATCATATAATTTTCATGTTTAACCATATATAACAAATATTTAAGTACTCAGTAAAGTGTTTAGGAAACACTAGTATTGATTATGATGATGGAAAAAGGCTAGGAAGTAATCAAGAATAAAATGGGGAAGGAAAACTAACCTCCATTTAGCCATAGGACAAGAGGCTTGTGCTCTGGTTTACTGGTAGCCTCCGTGAGCCAATAAAACAGTGCTCGGCCATGCTTTTCGTTGACGGTAACGTAGCCGGAGAACTGCAAAAATGAGACCGGAGGCTGTCCCGGTAGCTGCGAAATGCGATCCAACTTTTGTTCTATTGTCAGTGTAAAAGTCTTGGTGAAAGAGGAGAGAATTAAACAGAAAAAAGAAGAGTTTTTGGAACTCCATTAACCTTTCCCTCAAAAGAAAAAAAAAATGATAATCGACCTTTCTGCTGCAAAACAGTTTACAAGAAAATGAATGTGCAATTAATTCTATTGCATAGAACTTTACAAAGAAATTACTAATGCGCCAATGATGGATCAGTAGGATTCATGTGTTCAACTATTAGCCTTAGCTACATTTATATATATATATATATATAGAGAGAGAGAGAGAGATGGTCCAATATAGTATGAACCTAGCCAGATCATGAAGACTTGGAGAAAACCCATACAATTAATGCATTCATCTCCCTCTCAATTGAGGCAAAATTTCTAGCGTTATAATGCAAGCACTGTATTTTTATTTGTCAAGAGTATCGAGTTTCCATGCACTCAATGATTAAAGTTTATTTTTTTAGATTTTCACCACCCCACCCACCCCTAACCCCGGGTGGGGTCCATATGTCGGGATGAATAATTTCTTGCAAAATGATCATTTGAATTATATGAAGAAAGTACAAGACAAAAGACAAGGTTCTCATGAACCCATAATTGAAATCTTGCCAACCTTCTTCTTGTACATGAGTAGTAGTGTGTGTGTGTATATAGTTTAATGAAAGTAAGGAATCATACAAGTATACTAGTTTAACAATGATGATGAGTTCGATTGAAATGACTAAGGAGGAGAGATAATGAAGAGAAAAAAAAAAAAAAGATTACATTATTAATTATATATAGTGAAAAATTAAGATACTGTTTGCTTGATTTACAAATCACATGATATATGGGTAACAGTTATATAGCTAGCCATATATGACTGATTTTTTCCCAAATTAAATAAAGTAGTAGGATTCAAGATTTGTATCATTGACTAAGATTTTAATGAATTTCTAAATATTAAATGAATTCAAGTATCTCTTACTAAATCTAATATATCATGAAAATCCATAATAGATTTCATTAATTAGTTATAATGGATAATACATATATAGCTGGATTCAGGTGGATTCTAATCGTTTTGGTTGTTTGATGGATTTTTAAGGTAAAAAATATATACCCACCCATAACCATACTATTTACCACATCTTTATTGTAGTTTTTTTTTTTTGGGATCAAATATATATATAGGTTGCCAAAAAAAAAAAAATCTATTATATATACAGACACACCCACACCCACAGGTCCACACACCCCGTACAATATAAAAATTAAAACTGTATAAAATCAAATTTATTTATTTGTTTTTCTCATACCAAGAATTGAGAAATTGAATTGATGAAGCACATAATATAAATAAATTTATTTAATTTTTAAATTTCATATATTGTTTATCTAACTTGTTATATCTACACCACTTTTTTATAAACTACACCGCTAGATAAATATACAACCATCAAAATACATTTTTTTATAAACACACTATATTTAGTTTACAATCTACCCTAATTTTAAAAGTAAAATAAATTACAAACTAAAAAAGAGGGAAAAATCAGCACTACATCCTCCTTCATCTTCTACATTTCCCTATATTTATCTTCCGCCCAGCAGGAGATCTCTCACATAGACACATACAACATGAGGATCCTTAAAATTTAATAGGTTTCATTTGTCCTTAGATATGTTATGCAAATAAATAAATAAAAATAGAAGAAGAATTGTTTAAAAAAATGGATTTCAAAAGAGATTGTTCATTGTTTCAAGAATTTTAAACAAGGAAAAAGATATGTTTGGGAAAATTAGTTTAGTTTGGGATGAAATTAAATTGGAGGGAGAAGAGGAAGGAAGAAGATGGCAGGAAAAAAAATCAAAAGCACTTGAATATGAAGATGCTAAGTCGAATCATGAAACTTGAATTATGAAGCATAAAAAAAAAAAAGTTAGTTAAATAAAGGTAATTTTTCCCATGATGTTTGTGTCATGCATAAGAACATTAATATCGATTTCGACTCAATTTCAATAATAGTGTTTGAATGTTTCTCCTACATTGCATAAAATTTTGAAACATGAAACCTTTTTTTAAAGTTTTCAACTGTGGTATGGAAAAGAAATAAATTAGCCCCATAAGAAAAAGAATTAAATAAGGGCATTTAGTGTGGTGGGGAAAAATTTTTTAATCATGTTTTTGTTTTGTGGTGTGTATACTTAAAAAATACATAGGAATGTAATAAAAGGTTATTTAAATCAGTCATTAGCCTTTTTAGTAAATAAAGAATTAAGCTTAAAATTGTGGCGCATTTATTAAAAAAGGCAGTGAGATATAACTACTCATAGAACAGTTGCGTGATGAAATTACATTAATTAGTATTAATATAAAACTAAAAAAATAACCACACATTCGTTTAAATGAAAAGGCAAAAATAATCTAAACAATGTAATAATAATATTGGATATTAACGTTTTTTAGAGTAAAATTCCAATTTTAGGCAATCTAAATATATATAGTAATTAATCTACTTAAGTCTAGGTACCTTTTATACTGCAATTTTCTCGCTTTTTTTTTTTTGTAAATTTTGCGGTAACTTTTGTTTTTATCAAAAATCTATCTATATATTAATTAATCCACTTGAGTCTCTGTACCTTTTGTACTGTGATTTTACTTTTTTTTTTATTTGGTAAGTTTTGCGGTAACTGTTCCTTTTCTTTTTAATAAAAATTTTTGTGAAAACCCTCAGAGAAGACTTAAACATGTGACTATTGTGTTTAACAACTAAACTTTAACCATTTTGCCCATTTATTTTTTTAATCTTTTTTATAATGAGTTAAAATATCAAATCTGAAATATCAATTCTAAAACAAACTCTAATACATCATAATTCGTTAATTCACCATTTCTACCGTGTGTATTGATGATTTTAATAATATTTGAATTTTTTAATTCATTTTACATTTTTTTTTTGAATTTGTTAGTTTTATTAGAATTTTTTAAATGAAGTGGGTAACATGTGTTTTTCTATTATTGTATATATATATATACACACACAAATGATCATATGTAAAAATGTATGTTGTCTTTTAAACGATCTTAACTTTATAATTACTAAGTTCATTGAACTTATCGATTCAATTAATATATACTTGTGTTTTTATATTTTCTATAGATATGTAAATATTACATATTTATATTTAAATATGCACGGATGGTTTGACTAGTTATTATATATACTAGCATGGCAACACGATATTTATTTTTATATGCTATTTATCACCACTGGTGCTTAGCACCATATCAAGGTGACACTAAAATGATAAGTTGAATTAAGTGGATTATTTATTTATTCATTTAATTTCACTTATCATTTAATGACATATTGGATACCACCTAGACTGGAGCCAAACACCACTGATGCTACATAGCATTATTCTTATATTTACCGAACACTTACTGAAATATAATTTACCAAATATTCTTCTGACGATGTCTTCTTTCTTTAGCAAAGTAAAAGCTGATTCTATCTACGATAATACAGAAGTCCACAAGAACCCTATCTATATATGCGTATTTTTTTGGGCATCTTAGTTTTGACTTTTAAGATAATAATATAATAAAGATTTATAGTTTAATATTGCTAGCATTTACATTAATTAATAATTATTGGAGAAAAGTAATTATTGAGTTATTCTTGCAGATCTTCTTCTTGATTTATCCCATCTATTAATTCAAGATCTTGAATCCCAACGGAAAAAATGAACATTATCATGATTTTTTAAAATTATTTGGCTGATTTCCAGAAGGATTTTTTATATGGGTCAAGTGTCAACCAAACTATATATTGTTAATTATGACAATATTTTAATTTCTTCACAAATTTTATAAAGAAACTAAAAAGTAGAGAGTCCTTATCAACTCGACCATATAATGTCTTGTGGAGCATTAATATAATATAATTCGACAAACAAATGTACCGTACATGCCTTGTCAAAGTGTTTTATGATATATTTGTTATTGTAGGGCAACACAACTTCTATTGGGAGCTAGGTGATGAGTCATTTGAATCGGCCTCTGAGCAGACAAACTCACTAACTTTATCCATAATAATTGTTGTTATGTATAAAAAGTGTTGGCCTATCATGAATTTGATAAGACAAGCTGAAGGCATCGAGCGTTCATGCACGGTCATCACGGGTACTCTTGTTTGAATCTAAATAGTATATCAATCGATTAATGTTTGTCGATTAATTAATTTGTCTTGAATGAATATTGTGGCCGGAGTACCATATTCCCCCGCCCCCAAAAAAAAAAAAAAGTCTAAGTATTATATCTCCAAAATGGAAAATCAAACTTTATATATATATATATAGCAACATCGGAGCACGCCAAAGCTAAGAGTGATAGTTCAACTGATAAAAAGCAGCTTTTATCAAGATGAGATATTTGATTCAAGTCTGTACCCCTCTTTGAAATTCCCCAATTGTACTTAAAAAAAAATCAGGGGACGCCGCACGCCACATGGAAAATCACAACCATGTGTATGAAACTATATGATCGTATGTCACTCTAGAGTGTCATATATTATAAGGTACTAGATCATTTGTAGACATATATGATGAGACAAAACTTTGCGAAGAAGTATAAAATCGAAAAGAATAATCCTAATATATTTTCCTACTTAATAATAATTATTTATTAATCAACTTCTTTTTCAAACAGTTGCCATAATTCCACACAAACTCGTGCACGTGCTTCCAACTTGTTTAATCATCATACTTTTACGTGAAGAAAAAATAAAATAAAAATAAGCCAAATCAATTTATTATTACATCAATGCTAAGGCATTTAGGGTCCATTATGCATGTGCCAATTTATTTGAAATAATACATTGCATAATACTCTCCCCGTCTTACTAAGATAAGTTTGCTTTTCTTTTTGGCCCGTTTCAAATTCTTCCGATCTATTTTTTTTTATTGAGAAGTAGTTGAGATCTTAATTTTCCTATGTACTTATTTAATATACACCATTATCTATAAAATAATATTATTAAAGTGAAATAATTAGGAAGTGAAGGCGTATGTAATATTAAATTTTACTTTTCTAATAGTATTTTTTGAATTTTTTTTAATCTTTTTGACATTAATTAGGAGCAAGCTATCCTAGTCGAACGGAGGAAGTAATATCTTTTCTTGAGATTACAATGGAGATTTTAGGGGTGGGGAATCGAACTCTTATTTAAGGATTTAAAGATCTAACTAAGATACAATTAGACCACAGGGGTCTTGGCGGAGGAAGTAATATCTTATTTTATACCATGTAACTCTATTATTTATTATTTTTTTATGAGAATTACAATTAATTAATATTCAATTCAAAAATTTCCAAGTCAACGGTGGGGGTTGACCACTCCATGCATTATCTATACATACATTAATTAATACAATAAAAAATTCAAGACCAAATGTCAAAGGAAGGAACTAGACTTCAATTTGTGCAGTTCAAGTAGTTGGAAATTCTTAATGTCTATATGTGTGTGTATATATATATGTGTGTATATATGTCTATATATATGGGTGAATTCTAAGAGTCATATCGAGCACTTATATAGATTCTAAGAACCAGTAAAATTTAGCCAAATCACATGTGAGAGCTTGATTTTACTCAATAGAAAAACTGTATATATATATTGTGTGCAAGCGCATATACATATATACACTGACTCTATAATTGTGTTATGAGTTATTAATAGATGGATGGACTCTTCTTTATGTTAAGTTCTTTTAAGTCAAAAAACAGTAGTCAAATGATCTCTGCTAGGGGAGGAAATATATATAAATCCCCCAACGGCCCAACTAATGTGATATTATAACGACAATGTTACATCAACTTGAGTTCTAACGTGGCAGTGGTAGAGTCACATCATCACTTTCTACCTTGTAATGATGATTTGGTATTATCATGTATGTTAGTGCCCGAGCTAATGTGGTAGTGCCATATACTGGGGAGATCTATATCTCCTCCCCACTGGAGGAGCTCTCTTCGAATCAATGTTTGCGCCTGAAACATATGGAATCCATGTCACACTCCTTTTAATGCATTATTAGTATTTTTATCACATGCCATTGGTGCATTACCACGATTAGACTTAAGCTATTGTTTTTACACCTTAAATCTTTCAGATCACTGGCTTAAGGTTTAAGGATCACTGGTTCTAGTTTCCTTAAACCTATCCAAAGTACTTATTTCAAAGTGCTTCGTCGCACTTCTAAAAAAGTCCAACGTAAAGTAACTTTACCACAAAACAGTTTAATTTACAATAAGTGAGCGTGGCTTCAAACAAAAACTAGAAAATTTATTACTAAAGAATGTATCATTATTCATTAAAGAGGGGCCAAAAAGAGTTAGAACGGAAGAGGATAAGATACCGTCCTAACACTTTAAAGTAAACGATATTAATTTTTGTCGGCACTTTATTGTAGATAAAAATAGAATACAAGCGGTGCATTTATTTGCAACCAAATATGGTTTGAACTTTGCACTTGCTACAACTACAAGCTAGAAAGACGAAAGCTGTGATGTGTCGACTTGTTGAATTGATTGAATCTCAATTATATACACAAGCCAATTGGATCCTACAGCATGAATGCATGATTAAATCGGTACGCATAAAAAAAAAAACCGCCCTGTGTTTGTTTTAGAAACGAGGGTAAACCAAATTTTCCATAAAAAGCAAAAAAAATTAGTGATTTTGAGAAATCACCAATAGTTTCTTGCCTTATTTAGTCAACGTAATTTTCTTAGAAAAATTGCTACTTTCATAAGCATAACTAGAAAAATTCAATTTACAGGTGGAGTATATTTATGAAACTTATCGATAATGTTAGAGGCCTGATATGTTTAGTTAGGAGGACATATAAACTCACACTTAACGTGAAGTTCCATGTCTCTCCAATGGGGAAACGAGTTCACTTCTCTATAGAATTGTAGATTTTTTTTTTCCATAGTTTTTGGTACAAACCAATTTGGCTTGGCTTTCAAGAACCCAAAAAAGGATACTTGAAGTATCATGACATGTTTTTGGTATTTGGATCTATTTTATAGTTGGTAACAATGTAAGATTGTTTTAATATACTTTAAGTTCGATATATTTGAATGTTAGGTTGTGCTATCTAATAAACCGAGGGCTATGTTGGTTTGTTAGATTAGGATTAAATCTATAGGCGAAAGCTAGTGAATGGATTGGTAAAAATATAAATAGTATCAAATGTGTCACCTTAAGTCATGTTAGACCAAGAGTTGTTACGTGGCTTGTTTCGTAGTAACGTGTTTAACACAGTTGCTCAAAAGCCCACCCAAACATACCCCTTCTCTTTGATATGGTAACTTGACAAATGACATTGTCTTTCTTTGTTTGGCCGATTGGGATTGCTTCAAGCTTTTGGAAGGTGTTTTGTTAATTGATTACCTACCTTGTCTTGGCTGCCTTTTTCATTAAAAAGGCTGATTTTGTTCCTTTGTGTGACCATCACCCGAGACACACTGCTATTGTTTGCCTTGCTCATTTTATGTGCAAAACCGTGACCTTTTGTGGGTTTGTTTTAGTGTTGCCATTAGTGGGTTGTAGGAATTGAGTTTGGGTTGTCCTTGATCAAGTAGGTGACTTAGTTGGAGACTATTGACACTTGAGATCTAAGCCTTGATCGATTCACTCGATTCCACCATCTTCTGCCCGGCAATTGGAGAACAAGACTCTACCTTTCATCATTTGTTGTTCTTTATTTTGGCCAAGTTTTCATTGTAATTAATACATATTGTGATTTCTTGAGGGGTTGTAACCCCAACATTGAATTTTATGTTTGAATTTGTTAGTGTAAATAATAAGAAATTTGTTTTTTCTTTTCTAATGAAACAATAAAAATATGTTAAAAAGCTATTAAAAAAGAACACGATTACGACTTAGAAAGACTAATAACGAGCGTGTGAAATAAATAGGGGAAAAATGGGTTATAGACTAAGGTTTTTCCATTATATGTTATGGGCTGTCTGAACTGTTTGGGATCGACATTTCAGTTCAGCCCTCTTGAAGTATTGAAGTTTCGTTTACGTGTAATAACAATAATATAATAATTTGATAAAAACAACAAACAATGTAAACCTAAAATTCGACGAAATTTGACCATGGGGCACCCCTTATGGGTTCGAGTCACCATATTCCCTCCTCTACAATCTCTAATTTCGCAAAAAAGTTGGGGAAAAAAAAAGAAAAAAAGATGAAAGTGAAAAAAAAAGAAACACACACATATAAAAATAAATTATTGTGAGTTATCATCGACTGTGTATACCCGATATTCTTTTACATGCCCAACAATGTAATTTAGAAGACGAGTCTTTATCTAATGAATTGAAGTTCGGTAAATGTCTTTTCGTCGAGAGCTCTCAACTTTTGATGGTTAAGTCTCTCTCTCTCTTTGAAAAAATAACAACATCGATATAAGAGACTGTTATCTTTATGGGATGAATCAATATCGTTGGGAAATGTTTTTGGAACTGTAGATGGTCCATTCTGTGGACCCCTATTGAGTAAGACTAGTCACTAAACGCAAAATTCAATTCAATGGATATATAAATTGCTCCAATCCCACATTTATGTCCATATTTATGGACCCTCAATTTTATTCAGACTCTAGAAATGTTCAATTTTTATTTTATTATTATTATTTTTATCTTTTGTCTATTTTCTGTGACAACTTAATTGTCCATATTCAACACAAAATCTCTAGCCGTGCCACTGTGTTTGACAAGTAATTTGTAAGCCAATTTAGTCTATGAATTTCCATTAATATTAGTTAGTGGTCTACATTTTTTTTTTAAGTCAAAGCTTTCGGCAAGTGGTTCACAAACTAATTTGATTTGTAAATTGTCAGGTAATATTTCATTTTTATTTGAAGTTTTTGGAGAAATCAGTATAACACATGTTTATCGTGCTCAATTGCTCTTCTTTCAATAGATTATACAGTTTTTTGGTCACATTAGATGGTTGCACCAAAGCGAGGTTAAACAAATTGTCAAGTGGTAGAGGACCTATGACAACTTAAAATTTTTTACATATATGCCCGAACTAATATGTAAACTAAACAGTTCCATTATCTCACTAGAGTCTGTTGGGATACACTGCTAGACTCACACGTGTCGCGCAGAGACATACGCCACATGTAAGAAACTGATATTAGTTTGAACCCCACCACACTCTTGCGTTAGATCAAATTCAGTAAACTAAGAGCATGTTACGTTGGTGGTGGTGGTGGTGGGAGGGCTATTGCCGTTACTTTTTGTGATAAGAGCATGTTGATAAATCCATTCTTTTTAAAATTAGAATTTGGTCAACGTCTACTGAGGTAGCCCCCTCTAGTCCAGTTTGACAATTGACACTGCATATATAGGTCTTTGAATTATTAAAAGCAATTTTTTACACACATATTTTTAAGGAAGCTTCAAACTGATTTCAGGTTTGCTTCAAAAGTTCATCTTCAATTGCACAATTGAAAACAACATTTTCCAATGAACTAAATCCCTTCTCCCTTGTCTTCTTCTTTCAGGCATGTACAACATCTCAGGATTTCAAACTAGACTGCCAGCACCAGCTGCTTCAGGCCAGCAACTTGATGCATTTCGAAATGTTCTTTGTGAAGCTGGAACAGATTTTATCAGAAATGAAATTGGAGCTTATAAAGAAAAGTTCTTGGAATCGGGCTCGCTGTATTCTTCCGATCTATATAAGAAACTATGGTGTAAAATGATTCCTTTCTTCTTTCTATATAAGTGTGTTCGACGATTGTTTATTTAAGCTCACAAACTGCTTAGCACTAAGAGCATAGTTTCAATCTTTAGGACTTGAAGCAATGACTAAAATTAGCCCCCCCCCCCCTTTTTCTTTGGCATTGGCGAAATGAATAACAGATAAGCAGATACATATTGAGCCCTCGATATTATTTTCAAGTGAACGATGAATATGTCAAGAACAAGCTGAAGATGGTTTTGTTTCCAGTTCTTCATAAGGTAACTGCATAAACAGCCTTAATTATTATTTTGTCATAATTTGTCAGGATTTTATGTTTTTCTATTTTTTGTGTGTAAATCCAAAGGGGCATTGGATGAGAACAATGGAGCCAGCCGGTGGTGAATTTTCATTCAAGCCTCCAATTTATGACATCAATGCATCAGATTTGTACATTCCTATGATGGCATTTGGAACTTATTTGGTGCTTGCTGGCTTCTTCTTGGGCATCAATGGCAAGTAAGCTCAAATATATTATTTGCATAATATTAGCCGAGGGATGTCTCCATTAATTAACGGTTTATGGCTCTATATACGTTGACTTTTCATGTACCATTTCCGTTTATTATTACTCAGAAGTATGATTCATTATTATTTCGTTGATACTTTTTAGGTTTAGCCCCGAATCTTTGTGTGTAAAATTTACGATGGGACTATTCTGTTGGTTTTAGAAGTACTGCTTCTCGAGGTGACATTGCATTCCTTGGGAGGAGGAGAAATACCATTGCTAGACATGCTTGCCCATGCAGGTTACACTTTTGTCATGGCATCTCAAATTGTGGCCGCTAGGCTATTGTGGGACGGCTTATGTTGTGCAATAACATTGTGGGAGAGTTTGTGCATGGGAATTTTGCTGGTAAAGACCATGAAATGGATATTAATTTCAGAGGTTAGAAGCTTTGAGAAGCATTCTTCGAAAAGAAATTTTATCTTGCTTTTAATGGCTTTTTCTCAAATTCCATTGCTTTTTTGGCTTGGAAATATTTGTGGGGTTTGAAGCCCAGTCAATAATTGAACAAATCAGGTTACAATTTAGTTCTATTTATTTTTGCAGCCTAAATTAGAGGTGTCAAGATGAGCGGGCTTAAGCTACCCGAAAAAGCCCGGGACCGCAAGCCATTACCACGGTTGATTGGGCGGGCCGGTTTAGATTTACTGGTCCAACGGCCTATTAAAAAAAACAAAAAAAAAATTAAAATGTTTGGCAAAGAACCTCTGCCATAAAAAGCTGCCTGCAGCAAGGATCTGTATGCGTCACTTTTTGACTAAAATTTTAATTTTAATTTGTTTTTTTGTAATGTCAATAGTTGATATATACTATAAATCTATAATTATAGTGATGCAAATTAATAAATAGTTGTTTTTGTTGTTATGTTTTAAACTTTAAAAGTTTAAGTGTTAAACTATCTAATTGTCGACTATATAAATTTATATAAATAATATTTGAATTTCAAGGTTTTTTATACAATAAAATATTTGAAGTTTATTATTAAAAATTTTAATTTTATCTTGTTATATTTTTACTTTTTAAGAAGAATTTAAAAATCTAAAAGACTAGTGATATCTCTAAAAAATATAGTAAATTTCCCATTAAAATATTTCAATTGTAATGTATTTATTATAAAATTTAAATAAAAAATCTGGCCAAAAAATAAAAAAGAAGAAAAAGAGGCCTAATGGGCCTGTCAACTTGTGACCCACATGGGCCATGTGGGTGGGCTGGGTCATAGGCAAAACATCTGGGTCAGTCCTGCCTGGACCAAAACCGCTTGTGTTGGCTATTTTCCATTGCAGGCTATGCTGGGCGAAAGGGTACTGGGCCCCCCTCTAGCCTAAATGATGTTTGGAATCTTGAACTTAGAAGACTTTGCATAGGTTTTTGTCAATATAGACTGAAAAATTGTAACAAAGAATTCATAACTTTTATGATCGAAAAAATTGATATGATGATGAATGGTTCTTTTTTATGTATTCAATGTATCCTTAAGTATTGTGATTAATTACATATCGTCGGGAGGTTTCCCCTCCTACAGTAGTAAAAGAAGGTCAGTTGTAGTCTATCTTGTATGTCAGCCTCATCCTCTTCAAATTCTCCTCTTTTCCCATTCTTTTTCCACCTAAAATTGATCACATAGTCAAATTCACTGCTCAAACAGTATACTAGTTTGCAATGATTTTAAATTCAATGACTCAATGGTTACAGTAGTATGGGGAAATATTCATTCCATAATCAACAGAATTAAGATTCTATCTCATTAAAAGATTAACATGTTAAATTGAATGTTTCAATCGTTTATAAGTATGTTAGCACTTACCAAACACTTCCAATTAAAGAGGCATTTGTAATCATCATTGAAATATTACACTTGTACATTCAAATTATTTCTTAAGAAGAGAATAAAACCTAACATTGAAATAAACCTTCATCGTGCAACAAACCATCTGCGAGAGCTGGAAAAAGGGGGATTTTTTTTTTCTCGTTTAAAAAAATTTAATGGTGCACACTTGCTGTATAAATAAAATCTTGCCACTTGTCAAAAAATTTATCTATAAAATTATTGCATCGAAAATACTCTATCCTTGAAAAAAATTTTACTTATCTCAATATCATTTTCTGTAAATTTTACTAAGGAGATAGATAAAACTCTTAAGGAGATAGATGACTACATGGCGGAAATCTAATAAAAGCTGCCCCCTATTAGTAGGGCCGCTTTTGGTAGATTTCTACCACGTAAGTCCTAAGACTCCATAATAGGATATAAGGCTTTGTAGCCGGATTGCATTTTTGTACTTACATTCCAAAAAAAAAAAAAAACATTTTCCGTACTTGAGACTGTAGGTATTTCGCGACTCCTAGTCAAACCCCACTTTTCCTCGTAGATAAAATGGTCATAGCATTCGCAATATTTTTCTTTATTCGCATTATTTCTCTCTTTTTCTTTTCTTGTTCTTTTCATTTCCTTGGGTTCTTCAGTACATCTCCACTTTCCTTTAAAAGGTAGTGTTAATTGAAACTTTCCTTTAAAAGGTAATGTTAATTGAGAATGAAGTCTTCTTGTTACTCTCTGCTCTAAGAGAGCGTGATTTTATAGATTTTTTTCTTTTTGTTTTGGGATTTTTCGGGCTGGGCGGCACCGTTCTATTTGATTATGTCGTATTTAGTGATTAAGGGAAACAGGCTGATTTTTCCCCCCTCCCCTCTCTTTAGCCGCAGAGAACAAATCTCGATTTGGAATTTTCTGTATTTGTTGCTTCGATCTGTTATCGTGTATTTTTAAGGTTTTGAATTTGAATTTCGCGTGTGGTGTTATTTCACTGAAAGTTTCGTAATATTTTGATGGAATCTGTCATTGATCTGTATTAGGGTTTGGATGGAATACGGATTAGTTTTCGCACATATTCGGATTAGGAAATGAATTGATTAAATTTGTTTTGGTTAATTTCATGCGCATATATTTGTCGATTCCTAGGACCCAGTTCGTGCTATCGAACCTAAGGTTAGGCTATGTATGCACATCAGTGTTTGTCTATGTCCATGTCCATGTCCATCTGGTGGTGTCTATTAGTGTTATTTTACATAGACATGCATGTTTGTTATTAAAGATTTCTCTACCTGGTGAACCTTGCTGATGAATTGGAACAGAAAGGAGATGCTATGATCTAATATATGCGTAGACTTGGGTGCATCTTCTTACCCGCCTGTTTGCGTGCAGTGGAATATGTACTAATATTTTTAACCAGGTTCATGGGCAGATCGAACGCAAAATTGAAAATGCATTTTAGAAGTTGAAAATTTTGAGCTGATTTAGGTTTGATTCGTAAAGGTAAAATTAAAAAAGATGAAATTGTATGAATCTATGCCTTCCACATAAAATTGTGTTTGTTATATCTCTTCAATTTTAATTGAATTGTTGCGGGAGTGACCCTTGAATTCAGTTTTGCTTCCTCGAAAGGTATTTTGCTAACTCATTTATTTTAATTTCTTCTACTAGGGTATAATTTCTGAATTTAGAGATGTTAGAGCAGTTACTGATATTTACTAGAGGAGGTTTGATCCTCTGGACATGCAAAGAGCTCGGAAATCTTTAAAAGGCTCTCCTATTGACACCTTGATTAGGTCCTGCCTTCTGGAGGAACGATCAGGTGCAGCATCATACAATTATGAGGTACCTGGTGCTTCATATACTCTTAAATGGACATTTCACAACGAACTTGGGCTTGT
Source organism: Nyctanthes arbor-tristis (assembly GCA_963692815.1). Taxonomy (NCBI): domain Eukaryota; kingdom Viridiplantae; phylum Streptophyta; class Magnoliopsida; order Lamiales; family Oleaceae; genus Nyctanthes; species Nyctanthes arbor-tristis. The sequence continues at coordinate 43,134 of CAVNYN010203782.1, read as the reverse complement.
CTTTGCTGCTCTATATCAGCGGATTCTTCATCTCTTGTATGTGGATGACTTGCTTTCAATGGTTAAGAAAGAATTCTCAGAGATCTATGATCCTAAGCGTACTGTATACAATGATTTTGATGACATATTTCAACAGCTTAAGAAGGAAGCTGAGTCTCGTGCAGAGGAAATGAAGAAATCAAAGCATGTCAACAAGCCTGTGAACAACAATGTCAGCAAGAAGCAAGGAAAGGTGCAAAATGGTAGCATGGATGGAGGCAATACAAAAAAAAGTGAAAGTGAATCTGGAGATGATGGTGGAGATAGCGATAAGTTGAAAGTTCGCCAACTAGAAAATGGAAAGTTTGATAAAAATGTTGGAAAGGGGGAATTACCCACAAAGGGTAATGGTAATAGAAAACAGAATGTGATCTCAGATGGTGGGGCTTTTGATGTAAATAAGCTACAGAAGCTTAGGTCTAAAGGCGGAAAGAAAACTGAAACTTCTGTTAACAAGGGTTCGAAGGCTGAACCCAAGAAAAAGGTTACTAAAAGGAATAGAGTTTGGGACGATTCACCAAAGGAGTCAAAATTGGATTTTACTGATCCAGTGAGTGAGAATGGGGATCAGAACATAGCTATCGTCGCAGCAGATCAAGGTGAAAGCATGATGGACAAAGAGGAGATCATTGATAGTGATAGTGATACTGAGGAGGAAGAAATGGCAAATAATAAGGTGGAGACAAAGAAAAAAGGTTGGTTCTCATCCATTTTTCAAAGGTACAATCTCTATCTTGCACTAAATTATGGTGGGAACCCTCATCTGGATATTTTATTTATTAGTACTTGTTACTGTGTATAAATTGAAGACTATTTCTTTATTCTTTGAGAAAGGATCTTTTACTGCATTGTTTGGGCTGACCTGCATGCGTAGCTATTAATTTCATGAGATTGTATAGTATCATTTATGGGGCATTATGGTCAAGTATGTCATCCCGTAATTTTGACTGTGTAATCTAAAAAGATCTGATGTGCTTAGTACACTAATACCTCATAAAATCATTTAGCCCGAGACCCTTATCAGAGCTGCCAGCGAATTGTTCTTGATGATGACTTTGGATTATTTATAACCTAGAATTTACGGCCCGTTGTGACAATGTTCTTTCTATGGGTGCCTTCTCCCAAGGTAATAGAATAACCATGAAGAAAAGTAGAAAAGAGTGCTGCACAGAAAGAGAGAAGAAACAAAGAGTAATGCACAGGGAGAGAAAGAAAACTAAGTATTTTGTGTACATATTAACATTTGAAAATTGCAATGATGAGAAATTATGTTTGGAAATTTCATCTAGAGGTATCCAAATCAGAAGTGTGGTGGAGAAAAAGACAATTTGGGAGCTTAAATTTCATTGGCTGCTGATAATTGCTTCAGAAAACCTAATTATCGTGAGGATTCTTGTTTACTGAGCTCATTTAAGTAGAGATCAAGTTGTCTGCATGTTGCCTGCATCATGTTAACTTGCTTAGCATCTTTGCCAACTGTATATGAATGTAAGTAAATTGACTCATTGTTGTTTAGTATTGCGGGAAAAGCAAATTTGGAGAAGTCTGACCTAGAACCAGCTTTGAAAGCTCTCAAGGACAGGCTCATGACAAAGAATGTGGCGACGCTCTTCCGATCTTGCATTTTTCTGTTTACTGTGAATCAGTTTTACTTCTGTCACAACTGATTGCTGCTTGAAGATGGTGTCAGTTATTAGTATGCTGGTTCTTCTCTTTGCTTAAAGTTTGTTCTGCTCATTTATGTTTAGCATAATAACTCATCATATGGACTTTTGAAATGACTTCCTGTTATTCCTTGGACAGGCAGAGGAAATAGCTGAAAAACTTTGTGAATCAGTTGCTGCAAGTCAGATCGGAAGAGCAAAAAGCTAGCCTCTTTTACTAGAGTTTCCTCTACAGTGCAGGTAAACATACAGTTTTCTACTGCTTCCCTTCAGGAGGAACCTAGAAAAGAAAAGCAAATAAAGAAGAAGATTGTGTTTCACCCTATGTTGAGACATGCATTCTCAGAAAAGGAAAAAGGGGAGAAAAAATAATAATAAATCTTTTCCTTGATGACCCTGTGAGGATTAATGTCATTGATTGAATTGATGATAACAGGCAGCTATGGAAGACGCCCTTGTTCGTATATTAACTCCTAGGCGCTCCATTGACATTTTGAGGGATGTTCATGCTGCCAAGGAGCATGGGAAACCGTATGTTGTGGTTTTCGTAGGAGTTAATGGAGTTGGGAAATCTACTAATCTCGCAAAGGTGAAGTGTGTTAGTATATTAATTGGTAGTTGTTGCTCTGTAGTTCTGTTACCACTTTCATGTCATGTTAATTGATAGTTGTTGCTCTGTAGTTGTCTTACCACTTTCATGCAATGCTGCTCCACAGGTTGCATACTGGCTTTTGCAGCATAAGATTAATGTGATGATGGCGGCTTGTGATACATTCAGATCTGGAGCCGTTGAACAGCTGCGAACCCATGCACGTAGACTCCAGGTATTTTTCGTTGCCACAGGCTCACTGTTTTGTATTTATCTGGGATCTTAGTGGATGTTTATTTCCCCTTATGAGTTGTACTGGTAAATGAATAGCGAAACCTGTGTGGGTCCCACAGAGTATTGTGTACAAAAGTTGATTAAAAGCTGAAGATGGTGGTTGGTGCCGGAAAATAGTATTCTATTTATAATGTTAAACAAATACCCCTTGTGGTTGCAAGAAGTTAATTTGTAGTAAATGACTTTCAATTGAATGTGTGTCAGATTCCGATATTTGAAAAGGGTTATGAGAAAGATCCTGCAATTGTGGCAAAGGAAGCAATTCAAGAGGCAAGTCGAAATGGTTCAGATGTTGTTTTGGTTGATACAGCTGGAAGAATGCAGGTACATATAGTTATACTTTGAGGCTTCACTTCTCTCTTAATTTATTGACAGCAAGATCTGATGAGTGAACTAATCTTAGCTTCATTGAGATCAAATCCTTTTGTCATATAAATTCTGCATTGGATCCGGAGAAATATTATTGCATTTAATATTTTATTGCCGGACCATTGTAGGGTCTAGTCTTCATCAATTTACATGACTTGTTATTCATGGTATTAATTATGGTATACAGGACAACGAACCATTAATGCGAGCTCTCTCAAAGAGTATTTATGTTAACAATCCAGATCTCGTTTTGTTTGTCGGTGAGGCACTTGTGGGAAATGATGGTGTGGATCAGTTGTCAAAGTTTAATCAGGTTGAAATGATAGATTCTCTAACACTTAAATTATTACCTACAAAAGTTTCTTCTTTTGCATTGACCCTTTTTCCCCCTTTCTTTCATGATTTTCTTGCAGAAATTAGCTGATTTCTCACCCTCATCCAATCCCAGATTGATTGATGGAATCCTGCTCACTAAGTTTGATACCATTGATGATAAGGTATTGGCTTCCATTTCATACTCTTCTGTCCATTTACTTTCCAAGGAGATAAAGCATTAGTACCTCTTTGTGATGTTATGGTCCATTATGTAGGTGGGAGCTGCATTATCTATGGTTTACATTTCTGGATCACCCGTCATGTTTGTTGGATGCGGACAGTCTTATACAGACTTGAAGAAGCTCAACGTCAAATCTATCGTCAAGACACTCCTTAAATAAGACTATTTAGATTTCAGAGTCTGGGTTACACTTGGATGATGCTTCTCGTGTCTGTCATCATGTTATTTTAATCTGTTATCGTTGCTTTGTTTGTAATACCATTCAGTGATCTCACTACTTTGACAGTACGGTGAATTATTTCCGTAAACTTTGGTTGTAACATCTCTCTCTCTCTCTCTCTCTCTCTCTCTCTCTCTCTCTGCGCGCATGTGATTATTATGACAAGTTATTCTTGCATTGCATGCAAGAACGAGATTTGATATAGTGGTGCTGGAATTTGCCTGCAGAAATTTCTCATTGTATTTCCAAACGGACTAAGGTTTAGTCTTGGGTTCTGTTATAGAGAAGTCATGCGTGGGATGTGAACCCAAAGTGACACCAAGACCTGACAGTTTTGGTCTGGGAATGAACTGGGACATTTCTGCCTTGCGGATGTTGGAGACCCTAAATTGTTCTGATCGGGTTAAACATTTGTATTTGGTGAGTACCGTCTGGTGTTTTCGCCCTTGGAGGGCAATGGTTCGGAAGGCACCATATCTTGCGTGTGAAATTGTAGCATATGGTGCTTTTGATGCCTAGAGCAAAAGATTCACATCTTAGTTGGTGAAATTGACTTCAACAAAGCAAAAACTTGACGTCTATGATGAAAAGACATTGGCATCTGTTAATGGAAAGTTTCAGCCTTCAAAAAAATTCTAGCTTGTGGCAAATGATTATGTTGCAGACTATCCATGATCTTTCAAATTGTGGCATTCTATTAACCAAACGTTTTTAGCCACGTTAGCAAACTATTTAATATTTATACTCCCTTCATCCCACTAAGATGGATTTGTTTTCCTTTTTTGTTCATCTCAAATTATAGGCTGCTTTATTGAAAATTTTTATTGAAAATTAGTTGGAATTTTAAATTTTTTTTAATACTCTTATTTCACGAGTAATGAGTATGTGCATTGCACGTCCTATAAAAAATAATCATATGTACACATAATTGGAGTAATAATATTTTTGTGAATTTTACTATAATAAATCATAAAAATATATAAAAAAAAGAATGATATGACCGTTATGGCGAGTGATCGATATCTTAGAATAAACTGATAAATCAACGTATTAAGTGAGTTAAAAAAATATTAAGTACTTCAATAAAAAATTGATATGAGGTCCAGTTATTTCTTTTTAGATTCTATTATTTCCAAAATAACACTTTAATGTAAACTTACATATGTTTACTTTTGATAGTGAAGCATTCATCTACCAATATACAAAATAAAAACTTTACTAATTAGGCTTATTTTGCAATAGAATTAGAATACTATGATTGGATTATTTTAACTAACTTAATTTGTAAAATACTAAAATCAAAAGTGAAACCAAATTTTAATTGAAGGGGGAGCATGAGTTAATATTATACTAAATGATGTACGCAAATGAACCTGAAAATCCAACGTTTACCTCAAAGCTTTGTGAAATGTTTGTTTACGATTCCTTTATTCTTCGGTGCTTGATAAAGAAGTAGAACAAAAAAAGTTAAAATTAAAAAAATGGTAATGAACCATAATATATATACACCAAAATATACATATTTAATTATTAAATATGTATATTTAATATCACTTATTATTACAAATTATTTCATCATAATTGTATAGCCCTACTAAGTGCTTGAGGGGTTAAGAACCGAAAAGGTAGAAGATAAGTATGATTAATATTTATAGCTTTTATTTATTTATTAATTTAATATTGTGATATTGAACTTTAATTATTCATGGTAATTTTTGAATAGTTTCTTTTCTCTCCCCTTTTCATTTTTTAATGCATATGTTTAACATATAGATTTTTCTTTTATTTTTTTTTCCTTGACACCAAATTTTAATTGAATATGGTAGACTTTTTGTTTTACTTATTTATTTATTTTAGAGACAGTATTCCAAATTTGGGAATGATTTTTAAGAATTATTTCAATATACGTTCATATCATTTATAACCTTATTAGATTAGATGTGTTATGTGGGACTGTTTAGTTTTCGGGGAGACTTTTAGGATTCTTTACGTTTTGTACAGTTATTATTTTAATGAATTTTCTTTTTAATAATTGAATAAGTTTATATTAGTTGCTTTTATTTATTATTAAGTTTATATTAGGTGTTAAAAAATGAAAAGCCAATTGACTTTTGGAATTCTTATATGATATTTCTTATTACTATTATAATATAATATAATAATATGTAATAAAGTAAATGTATAATAATTGCATAAATATATGTGCTTAGTTATTAAGATTAAAATGGACTTTTAACTCAAAAATAGAGGGATAAATAATGCAATCAAAAGTTCTCTAAGTATCCAGTCTTTTAATATATTGTAGATGTAGATATAAGTCATTATCTACGAAGGAACATTATTAAGGTAAAATAATTAGTTAATGAGGAGTATATTGGGAAGATACTATTCGATTTTGCTTTTCTAAAAATATTAATTGAATTTTTCTTAACCCTTATAAAATTAAGAGTAAGCATATATTAGTGGGACGAACCGAGCATATAAATCCAAACAGGAACTTTTGTGAGGTTAATTGGCAGTAAACATCCATATCTTTAATGTTTATTGTGCAAACCATTCAAACTTATCAATTTTTTACATTGGTCACCCTTAACACAATCTTTCCTTGTATAAAAAGTCCCCATCGTCAAGTTTTGGAGTAAAATAACAGTTGAAAACTTAAATAGACAAAATTTAAAGAACATTTTGGTTATCTAGCATAATCTATTGTATTATTTTTGTTATTATTTTCTTTTCAATTTCATTAAAAATCAAACAATTTACATTTTTTGACTAACTTGAGAATTAGAAATTAGAAATTTTTATTTTTGAGCAATCTAGTGTGTATATAAAATTACATTAACTATTTAGTTATTTTCAATTTCTCAGAGATTAAAATACTAAATATTTCATGCTTGAAGTTCACTATAGGACGTCTCTTTTTGATAAGCCAAGATGTCTTTTAATTTTTGTCCATAAGGTGTCCAACAGTTACTTAATTGTCAAATTTGATGGTATGGACTTTTTACACAAAGAAAGGTTGTTTTGAGGGCAACCAATGTAAAATTGATATGTAGGGATGTTTTGCACAATACATGCCAAAAGCAGGGATGGTTTAGTGTTGATTAATCTTTTTTATGATGTATTAAAGGTTTATTAGAAAATAAGAAAGGAACATTGCAAGATTGTAGTGTAGTTGGTTAGGATACACGGCTCTAACTCTGAGAGACCCGAGTCCGAGTCCCGGCCACGGAATCCCTTTTTCCTAATCATTATTAGACGCTGCTGGATTTAGAACGCGGGAGGCTAAAAAATTTCAGAAAATTAGAAGTTACTAGAATTTTTTTTTAATGCAAGATCGGAAGAGCGTCGGTAGGGAAGAGTGTAGGCGTAATATCATTTTTTTATGTATTTTCTAGGCATACTCTTATAGTATTTCTGTGTGTGTCTACATATAATTTGGTACACTTGAACCAATGAAACAATATCACTCGTAGCTCGAATTATGGTACAATGATTAAATGACCAAGTGGTGAGCAAAAGATTTCGAGTTCGAACCGCATCTATCTTCTCCTCTAATTTTCCTTCCCAAATTATTTGGTCAATTCAACTCTATATGTGCAAGTATGTAGCGAACTTAATACAACTAAAATATTGTAAATATATTTTTTTTAAAGTAAGTTATTATTCACAAATCACAACATGGCTAATTGGCTCTATCTATTCCTAATATTTCATATTGATCAGTTTTACCTTCAAATATCTTAGCAGCTATCATTTCTTACTGAATATTATAATAATTTCTAACTGAAATTAAAAAAAAAAAAATTGCCATTTATTACTTCTGATGAATCATTCTAAATTAGGGGGCCTTTTATCCTTTTCAAGTAAAAAAATGTGCAAAAAAGGTAAAATTCAAAGGTTAAAATCGTCAAGTTTAAAAAGTTTAAGGACCGAAAGCGCAACCAAATGCCAATTAGCCATTAATTCTGGCGTGGTTCTTCGTGCCAGACTCCTTATCTAAGCACCGACAACCCATGCCTGTTCTTCTCCACCCACGCGACGACGGGTCCACTCATCCTCCCCCCTCCCCTTTTGCCGGCTTCAACGACTCCCCTGTAGTGTAGGTCTGTATAGTTGCTCACTTTTTCACTCTGTGTTGAATGTTAGAATTTTTTATGTTTAGCTTCGGGTTTTATGTTCTTGATGGTATTGATTGGTTCCCAATTGACAGAGAATGCAGCAGAGGTAAAAGAAAATTATGGTCTATAGGGATTTGGGAACAATATTTGGGTGAGGCTTGTATATTACTCCCTCTGTCTCTTTTCCTTTTCTGGTTGTTCCAAATATATGGTCCTCTTCCCATATTGAAAAGTCTAGTTCACATTGCTTTACTAATCTACTCTTATGCAACAGTTAGTTGTAACTATTAATTATGAATTCTACTATACATAGGGTAAATTAGGAACATGAATTACATAATGTGTTTTTCCAATACAATTCTTAAAAAGCAAAGTGGACCATATATTTGGGACTGAGGGAGTGTGTGTGATGGACTTCTTAAATCTGTCTGAAGATATTGGCCATGTCTGATTGCTTTTATGGGTAGATGTAGGAAAAAAAAAACTACTGTACCTTTTCATTTCAAAGGAGGAATGTGGTGAAAATGTTATTTTTCGTTCTTATTTTACAATCAGGATGTTAACCCCTGTTAGAGACGTTGGCGCCGTTATCTTTTCAAGAAACCGTTTGATTAACTGGGAACTAAGTTATTGTTTTCTTCTTGAATTGTGTGATCAACATTTTGTGAAAAATCTTGTACCTGGCACAAGCATCCTGATTCCTGATCAGGGTAGAGGAACCTCATGCCCTGAAAATCAAATTGTCATGAGATTGCACAAGATAAACAAGTGCGACCGGACTTAGTGCTAAAAATTTAATTATTCTCCTCATTAGACTATGAAAATATCCTACTCGTTCATAAACAATCAAATTAATACCAACTTAAGATTCAGCTCAGAAGGATTTAGACCGATCCCGTTCAACCAAAACTTGGCTAGGCTTGGTTCATCTGCAACGGTAGATTTTCTACAGCTACTGCTTATAGGTGTTAGAAATTAGGATAGACTAATGAGGTTTTATTCACTACTCAATGCCTTTCCAGCAATTATTACTTCCAACTGTTGTCAGATTTCAAGGCCAGAGATTACCCTGCTTGTTTATTCATTTTGGCTTTCCTCTTTCGGAATCTTTATCACTATTTATGTGACTGTCTGGTTTTGCATGATCAAACTGGTAAAAAGATTCTATAGATGTGCATGCGATCTGTTATTTGGACTTCATTTGATCTCTATCTCCATATATGCGTTCTTCTAGTCAGGTTTTCATATGTTGAGGGGCTGAATAGGATCTCAAAGTCATTTAAACTACAGCCCATGGTCACTCTTTCTCTCTCAGATTTTCTGAGAAATTTTCTTTACTGGATGTTGACCTCTTTTCTTTTCTTCTTTTGAGTTGCTAAACTTATTTCTTCATTAATCATTATTCATGACCAAATACAATGTGAAAGGCTTATGAGTGTACTTAATTTGACATTCTGATTTGTTAGTTCCTGTCATGGATTGTTTTTCTCTTTCTTATCTTTTATCTTTTCTTTCTTTTTGTTTTTGGCTGTGGCGCTATGGAAAAGGGAAAAAAGTTTTTTGGGGGAGGGGGGGGGGTTCTGATCCGGGGCTGTGGCATTTTCTGTATACATTTCCTTATCGCGTACATGCGCTTACACACAGTAGAGATTACAGTTCAAAAGCAACGTGCTCCTGATTTCAGGAATGGAATGTGGTTGTTTGCAATCCCAGTTTGGCAACAATATTTTGTGGAAGAGAGAAAAGAGGATATCTCCAAACTTTGATATTCTAAAATGCAATACACAGCAAGGTCTCAGTTTGCTTGATTCTCTGAAGGTATAATTTGTCCCCATATAGTTTGCAAACCTTGCATTAATGCTGAAAGAAACATATTATAGTTGCCATTAAAGCACACCTTAAAGAAAACAATTTTAAGATTACCAACCTGTGATACGTCTTTGGAAATGGCCTAGGAAGATATCCATCTCATTAATTATCTTTCTCTATGATTTGCAATTTGCCTTTTGTTCTGGTATTTTGGGGGGTTCAAACTAAGCACTGAGAAATAAAGTTTCAAGATTGATTTACTCTGAATGGCTGTATAGTCATTTATTTTTAATCATTTTTAACTGAAAGATCGGAAGAGCACACGTCTTGAACTCCACTTCTAGTACACTCATTTCTTCTGCAATGTGTGTGTGTATATATATATTGGGTTGGCGTTCTTCATGTCCTGACATATAGGCTACTGACGCATGATTATATGGCTACTTAAAGTTTTGGGCTTGACGTCTTCTGCATCCTCCATAAAACATTGGCTCTTCATATCTGGTAGTGCAAGAGATGTACGTACGGTGTATTTCAGAAATTATAAATTCATATTTCCAACTGCAGCACCGGTGCAGTGGGCTAGCAGTTCAATTGAAACCCAGAAATCCATCAGGTCACTTGCTTCAGTTCCAATCTCTGGTTATCAGATGCAATCATCCTCAAAATGCAGATTTTCCTCGTTATTATTCTAAAAAGGAGAAGAAGCCCTTTCCTATCCCCATAGTAGATCTACGACGAGCTGCTAGGGAGAGATCAAAGGGCCACCAGAGAAGGCCCTTTTCCCCTCCAGGAAGAGGTTTGGTGGTTCAACGGCTGATTCCTGTTGTGTACAGGGTATTAAATGCAATAACAACACTGATTAACAATCTCAAGAAGCTCTTGAAAGTTGTTCCGGTTCATGCATGCAAGTAAGTTTCTATCCAATTTTATGTTACTTGTTCACTCAGGAAGAGCTGCAGAATCTTCAGATGTTTTGTCTGTCAATATCTAGTGGAAGTTTTCTGATAACTTCTCAACGCATCCAGCCAGTAAATTTTGATGCTTAATATCACAATGCTTCCACTTGATTCGAAGATATGGACTGTCAAATGTAGCTTTGACCATCATTATTGGTGATATTAACATTGTGCATCCTCAGAAATTTGGTCTGTTTGACAGAGGATTGCGTGGGACTGCACAGTATCTAAGAAACCAACCCTGTTTAATTTTAGACTAACAAACATGCACTCGGTTTATTTGCCTCCTTTCCATTACTCTTTCAAATATCGTAGTCTCTAATGGCGCAAAAATTGCAGATGGTGTAATGAAATTCATGTCGGAGCCATTGGCCATCCTTTCAAGTCTTGTAGAGGATCAGGCTCGGGTATTCGCAAGGGACTTCATGAGTGGGGGGGCGGAGCTGTTGATGCCGTATTGGTGCCAGTTGAGGCCTACCACCTGTATGATCATCTGGGGAAACGCATATCTCATGAGGAGAGATTTTCTATCCCAAGAATCCCAGCAGTAGTGAGTTGACTTGCCTGAATATCTTACAAAAAGAAGACGTAAACCAATCATACGCATTGGAAAAAGTGAGTTCATTGATGCAGATGAAAGTGAATTACCAGATCCCGACCCTGATGCTCCAAAGCCATCAATACTAACCGAAACACCTGACACTGAAATATTACCACCACAAAGCAAAGAAGAGGCGGCAATACTTGCTGAGGAAACGCTTCAAGCATGGGAAGAAATGAGAGGAGGAGCCAATAGGCTGATGAAGATGTATCCAGTTAGAGCATGTGGATACTGCCCTGAAGTGCACATTGGCCCAAGTGGACACAAAGTGCAAATTGTGGAGCCCACAAGCATCAACAGCGTAACGGGCAACATGGATGGCAGGCTCTTCCGATCTTGATGACTTGATTCCACCCCGTTATGCTCGGCATGTTCCTGATATTGACAAGCCGCTTAAAAGGGAACTCAGGAATTTCTACGGACAGGCCCCTGCAGTCGTAGAAATTTGTATACACACAGGTGCTTGTGTGCCCGAGCAGTACAAGCCAACTATGAGGTTGGATGTGGGGATTCCTACAGACGTTAGAGAAGCTATTGTGGTTTAAATTTCCTCTTTCATCCCTTTCGACATTATGTAAAGTTGTTTGGGATGTTCAACCTAGTTTTTGAATTTTGTTCATTGATTCTGTTGAGCTTACTCGAGTACAACGCACCAAATATACAAGTGAATGAATCAACAATAAGGTGTCCACAAGATGAGAATTTTAGCCGGAAAAAGAAATTAACATGCTTGTGCTTGTTTCATCATCAAATTTCAAAAATATCATTACAAGTATTCGTCTCATTATGACTAAAATGAGACGGGTTCAGGGATAAGAATTTCTCCAATATCCTATTAAAAGCCTCCACATGATGATTAAAGACTGAACTTAAAGGCACAGAGATAAAATGATAACTTCTATGATGATAAGGGAGTTTGACATCAATCAGCTTTAAAGGAACTATGGTCAATATACTTTGAACAATACTAGTTGAAGGGTGTAATGATCCTTTCCTGGGGGGTATAAATGCTTCCATATACAGCCAGTTAGTCTATCTTCACCGAGGAGTAGATGAGCCTCGTGAACCAGAAACATGTATAGAAGCCGATTGTACCAGTCAGCACAAAGAAAGCATACGAAACAATCAGCATGTACCCAAAGTACAGAATGCCAGATACTGGTTTTGTGATCTCAAGCTTTGTGAAAGAAGTAGAATGCTGCGTAAAGGAAGAGGTAGAGTGCTGAGGATCCTGATGTAAGGTATGATCTCCACCACCAGAGGTAGTCCTCACTGCACAGCTGGAAATAGCAAAGCACAATTGTAATCTCAGCACAGGTAACAATCAGGATTATGAAGACCAGGAAGAGGAACCCAAAAATGTAGTAGAACTGGTGCAACCAGATTGAAGTCAGAATGAAAAAAAGCTCAATAAATACTGCTCCAAAAGGAAGTATGCCTCCAATTAGGATAGAGAAAACTGGGTTCATATACCAAGCCTGCTCAGGAATTTGCCTTGGAATCTTGTTGGTCTTCACTGGATCCTCAATAGCTGGCTTTGTAAAACCTACATAACTTCCAACAAAAACAAGAGGAACCGAAATTCCAAACCACAACAAGACTAAAGCAAACATGGTTCCAAACGGCACAGCCCCTGAAGATTTCTCACCCCAAATTAGAGCATTCAATACAAAGAAAATGGCAGAGACAATTCCAGGGAACGTGAAAGCTGTTCTCAGCGTAATTCTCTTCCAGTCTGTTCCTTTGAACATCTTGTAAAGATGAGCTGAAGCATATCCAGCAAACAGACCCATAAACACCCAGAGAAGAAGCATAGCTGTCATCAGCCCCCCTCGGTTAGATGGGGTTAGGAACCCAAGTGCAGAAGATCGGAAGGTAACGAGTATCATCCCAAAGAACTGAACACCAGTTCCAACATAAACACAGAGTAGATCAGAGTTTGTTGGAGCCTAAAAACATCTCCATGAACTAATTTCCATCCAGTTTCTTCTTGAGCTTCTTCCTGGGTCTCTAACTGGTTGTACTTAGAGCTGTCTCTGTAGAGGGTACGCAACATAATCATGGTCACCATACCCGAAAGGAAAAGAACAATCATCAAAGAATTTACAATTGAGAACCAATGAATTTGATCATCAGATATCAAAAGATATGTGTCCCATCTAGATGCCCACTTAACTTCACTCTCCTGTAAGTCAAGGAAAACAGCACTGATAACAAATGGGTATAGAAAACCTACTTAGAGTAATCCAATTATAGCCACAGTCAATGCAAGGCATTACCTGAAACTCAACATCGTATGTGAAGATGATTTCCTTCTTATCTTCAACCTCCTGAGGAGAATCAGAGCTGGTTATAGTGCGTCGTGCATGCGGATTGCAGGTTGTTAACCGTGTTTTATCATCATCCCATTTGCCCTCGTACTCATGCTTAGCACCGGATGGAAGAAGGGAACCCAGCATGAAAAACCTCACTAAATACAGTCGAAGCAAAAACTTAGCACTCAACCCAGCATTACCTGAATGGTTTGACTTCAAATCCCACAATTCTAGCAGCATCACTCTCTTCATCTTTATGAAACTTAACAGTGAATGTCAAGTGGTTGTAGATAAAATACTTCTCTTCCTTACCCTGAGCAAATAATTGAGAAAGGCGGGGGGTTTGATTGTCAAATTTGAAGTTCTTGAGCAAAAGAAAAAAAATTACAACTTCAAAAGCAAAGCAAGTTACTTACTCCAGCATACTTTACTTTAAGACCAACAGGCACACCATGTTGATACACTAAGGAATCAGTATCAGATCTTTTGTAAGGAACAACTAGTGGGAGATTATCTAAAATCCTGTTCAAAAAGCAGAAAATGAATCATGTATGGCACTAATATTCAAGTACATCAGATTCCCCAGAAAGGGGCTTACATGTTCACCCAATATTCATCGCCTATTTTCTCCTTGAATGCCTTTGCAAGTTTGGCATCAAGGGTAACACGGCAAACAACACTGCACACCTGTGGTTCTCGCATTTTAAACTGCAGCAATAAACGACAGTTAGAGGCTTAATTTTCATGCACATGGACCGATTTTTATCTATTGTTTGAACATTGATCCAAAGGAATAAGTAGGTGAATTGTGTAGCTGATTAAGGTACAACAGGAAATGAAAAAATAGAAAAGAGGACCAATGATAAGACTGACCACATAGGGAGAGTTCTCAATTGGATCGCCACGAAGAACCTCCCCAAGATTCTCTGCGCTATCTACAATGTTTTCTGGCGTACAGTAAGGAAGGGAATAGTACGAGTAAGGAAGTTGAGTTTTAATGGAGGTCAGTTTGTTTACTTTCACCTTCAGAAGATCACCCTGCATCAAAACAATAAATAAATAAACATTAATAAATAAAAACGACATGAATATGCAATTCGAGTTTCACAAACTGAAGAAGGTTCACATATAATGGTGTCCACACAACCTGTATTTACTGCATAGAAGTCCGTTGTTCACAAATTATGAGCTGAGGTGTTTGTTGGAGTATCAGAATGTTTCCTATGAATATCTTGAAACAGAGAGCAGATTTTGCCATAGTTGTCGAAAAAAAGTGATGCTGAAATACTATGATGGGTAAAAGTATTACGAATAGACTAGATGCCTAGTTACATAATTGGTTTAGGCAAAAGCGCATGTATGTACAGCAAACTGAGGCATATGCCTCATAAGTCCTCAGGCTTCTGTGCACTGTGGTGTGTGCCTCAATAAAACTGCCTAAAATAGCCTTAAGGCAGCACTAAAAATGCTACTTGCGATATCAAGCATGTAATATAAAGCAGAGGAGGGAGATCAATGAATAATATTTCATTCTAATGCACCATAATCCTATATCAATTTAGATTTTATATATTTCACTTCTTATCTTGTCTAATCTTGTGCACTGAATGCACCTTAAGAGGATTATCATCAAGACATAGCAATTTGTAGGCTGAAAAGTGATGCAGGCAACAGTTATAACTTCATTCTGCAAAATGTTAACCGAGCTCCACTAATTGATTGTAAATTGTAATAATAGTACTCGAAAAACATTGTGCAAATTCTTGAACTAGTTAAAAACCATTAGTCACTTCAAGTACTGAAGAAATATGCAGGCCTCTAAAGTAAAGTACAGGTTTTTGCATATCTGAGCAAGCCGAAACCCATCATTAATAAATGCCAAGGAAAATGCCTGAGTTACAAATAATATAAATGCACCCTGATGCACTTATGCCTGCATAAGTTCATACACTACAACCATCGCATTCAGAAACTCCAAAATTAACCAAAACCCAAAAATCATAAACAAAGACTCAATAAGATCGTCGAACATAATCAACGCTCAGCCTCGTATCCATTACATACCCAAAAAAGGGAGGGAAAAAAATGGATATACAAGGATTGACCTTCATGAAATCCTGCGGGGCAACACCAGGAAGGTAGAAAGAATTGGCACTGGTGACTAACAGGAGGAACATAACGCAAAAAACCCACGGCTGAATCGCCGGAGGCCTTCTTCCCAAGACCTCCATTTTCTCTCAAGAGTTCGCCCACAAGATCTAGATCCAGAAATCTTAACGGAGTAATAAATACGGATAATCTCTGTAAGTATTAGTATTTTTATCTATATGCGTGGAGATTGAAAAACACAGGAAGAACGAGGAGGAAACTGCAAGCAAAGTAGATCGGAAGAGCACACGTCTGAGAAAGACCATTGGAGTGAGGTAGACTTAATACATTTTTCTTCAGACTAGTTTAACGGTTCTGATTTCTTCTATGCAATCTGATGGCCATCATTTTTAGCCGGTGAAATCGACCAATTAATGACATGTTTAATTTGATTAGTAAGTATGATCAAACAATCAACGTACAACCTAAGGGCATTTTCAATGTAATAATATTTGCGATGTATATGTAGTAAAGAACATTGATATTACATTTAATAAAATCTCTAATATAATAATATTCACATTGTATATTTGACAAATTACGGGGTATTTTGAAAAAAAAAAAGAAAGAGAATTTTATTAATTAGATAAATTAATGCTTGACATTGTCATTGATAATGTCATCTCATATAATATTCTCCATGACAATGTCAAGTATTTAATGTGTTAAGTAAGTATTTTTTTACCGATTGTCAAATTACGGAGGTGCTCTAACACGAAGGTGTTGGTTTGATGAAGAAATAGGAAGATGGAAGAGATTCGAACCCGGCTAACAATTAAAATGCGCGTTGGATTCATGTTTTCAAAGAGGTTTGACTGCTTTTCTACTAAAATTTCTGCAAATTTACCTTCTTATCTGTAAATTGTTTTTCTCTAATTAAATAATACACGGTGAGTGAGATTGTAAATTACCACTATTTTATAAAAGACTAATTGAATGGTTATTTACAAATAGCGTTTTCCATGTGTTTGACTTTGACCCCTATCTTCCCTAAGATGAGAATTCTGTGGAAAATGCATGAGCATATAAACTTTACTCACTAGCAGTACTATTTTTTTTAATATCGTTCTATTCTATTTTGATCTGATTGATCCTCAGACAAGTACAGAAAATAGGTTAATAATATATATATATATATATAAAATAAGGGAATGGTGGTTTTTCTAGCTCATTTTTTGGCTTTGTAAAATTTTTGGCTCTATAAGATTTCTAGTGATAAAATTTAATTTCTTTTTTTTTTTTTGCATTTTTGTATCTATCTGTCTTTTTTTTAAAGAAATTGTTACGCTAATTTATTAAATGATATTCAATTTTTCTTTTATTAACCCATATCTAATCATCAATTCACGGTATTTTCTTTAGCCAACTATTTTGAGTTAGGGATGTGTCACTTATCAAATCGAACATGAAATTAATTGAGAGTTTTATTTAAAAAAAACAGATAGTAATTTCTATATTTCAAAAACACACATATAGTACGTCTTTCAACGAATAAATTTCTAAAAATCTATAACCTTATTGTAAATTTTAATTTTTAATGATTTTTGAAGAAATTTTTATATGGTTATTATAGTACAATAATCAAATTTGATTTTTTAACATTATAGTACTCTAATTTGCCGATTCTATAATTAATATAAATTGAAACTTTTTAATAATTTCCTATGGAATAAAAATTTCATTTTGTCATTTTAAATATGGCCTTACTGTATTTAGAGTTGGATTATTTATTTGAGAGATGGACAGCATGTTGATACAGTTGTATTGTAATAGTTGTTCAACAATTTTTAAACATTTTACTTTTACTGGATCAGCTCAATTAATTTTTATTTATACATGCATAATTAACTAGTGCTATAGTTCAAATAAGTGTTACATTGATTAAGTTTATCACATTTTAGATAGGAAGTCCTAGATTGGAACACACTTGCCCCTCCCCTATACCTACCGTATTAAAAAAAAAATTAACTTATGCAAAAAGCGCTACCGAAAAAATTCAAATATAATAGAATGGTTATAAAAAATTATGTCTCATAATGCTAATATATGACTCAACTAACTGTATTAATAATTTATTAAATTTTTGTATAAAATTCATTGACATCTGTTATTATAATAATTCTACGTAAACATATTTATATGATATAAACAACTTATTTTTATTAATTGACAAACATAAATTGATTATTTATATACAAGTGGTGAATTTGAAAACTCACAATCATCCAATATATGGTTAACAACTAAACATGTTACTTTTTTATACCAGACATATATGTCTCCTTAGAATTACTACGGTTATTATTACTTTTAAATCCCGTGTAAGAATTCTAATAATAATAATAATAATAATAATAATAATAATAATAATAATAATAATAATAATAGGATAAACAAACCACAATCTTGTAAAGAAGATGACAAACCAGCCATTTTCAACGCCAGTAGGCAATACATAATAAAGGCAATAATCCTCAAAGCAACAACCTGAGATTTTTTGCATTGCTACCGAGCATGAAGATACATTAAAACTCGAAAATGAAAAAGACTGATGAACATCGTACCAAAAAAAAAAAAAGGACGGGACAAGGGTTGAATGTGTTTTTCAGTCTTGAGTGGGTTGTTCAATCAATCTCACAGCACGTGGGAGCATGAATTCAGCAAATATAGGATAGTGAGACGAAGGATAAAGTCCATCAACATTGTCATTCACGACCTCACACGAGACAGGTATCAGCGATCTACCTCTGAAAAGAATCCAGTCAATATGCAGATCCTGCGTTTGTCGATCCCAGCAGAGGCAAAGTGCTCTGAAAACCAACTTCAGGAATTCAACAGCCCCCTGTTTGTCACCTGACCCAAACCGTGTACAAATTGTGGTTTAGAGTTTAGCATAATCCTGTTAGGAGTCCGTGGAAATGAGGGGAGCAATCGTCACCTTTAAATCCATCAAACGTACGAATCAGAGAGACATTTTTCCTCACCCGAGCATTTGGCCATGCATCCCTCATATCACCTACCGCTCCGTGTTCTCTATAATAAAAGTAACAAAAAATGAAGAAAACGGTTATCCAGCAAACACTAGCTTCACACAATAGGACATAATCAGTATATTAACTTTATGCTAGTTTGAAGGAATCTCAAGATCAAAGGTTGCTGTAATTCAGGAAAAGGTGATGGGTTGCATAATTACCATACTCCCAAAAATACATACCATCATGGCCATGTTCTGGGTACATGAACCAACAAAAAACAGTTTCACTCCGACTGACAAGAAAATATGACCACTATTATAGTATTATTATAAAATTATTGTCTGTTTCCCTATTTATTCAGTGAAACACAGTCCAAAAGTATGAATTCCAACTCAACAGAACCGGCCAATTTCTAACATTCTCAAGTGAAGTCTTTGATGAACGTGAATGACTTGAAACATGTGAATATGACTGCTATCCGCTAATTAGAGCTACTATAAACTTCGGGTTTAGTAGGGGAAAATGTAAAAACTTGATATAAATTATAAGTAGCACATAAAAGCTGAAAGTAATACCTTGATCTTCCAAGAAGAAAACGGCCTGTTGTTGATTCCTTTTGTGTGTTAAATCCTCCACAGTATACAACAGGCAAGCCAGGAGGTAGGGATGCAATATGTTGCCATGTGAGTAGAGCACCCCGCCTACGAGCACGAGGACTGAACTCATCCATATTTGTATTAACAATTTGAAAAGAGAAACCAGGTGGCTCAACTCCTTTAAGTTGGAATGTGTACACAATCTATCAAGGGAAACAAAGTGGACTAACGTAATAACATTCCAAACCAACCATAACCATAAACCATGTCCAGTAGAGAGGATTCAGTAGCACCAAACAAAATTTTCTCTCTCTCTCTCTCTTGTTTTAATCATTATTACAAGGAGATTGTAGGCGAAGGAAATTGAACACTTAAATGGTGTGGGAAACCACTTACATGCCATTAGACCACATGGGCCTTGGCACACTAAACAAATATTTATATTAAAAAGAAAAGGTAGAAGATATTATTCGTTATACTAAGTTCTCTAGTCTAAGACACCATATAGAAGATATTATATTAAAAAGAAAAGGTAGATGATATTATTTGTTATACTATTCAGTTCTCTAGTCTAAGACACCATATAGAAGAGCCAAAGGATATAGCCCATGTTGCAATGCATGGATCTGCAGACCCCCATGATGTGCTTCCAGGCACCGAAGGTGACTCTGACAACCAAAAGGTTCCACCTTCCAACAGTTCAACCTAAATCAAATAGGTCATGTACCAGAATTTAGAAGGAATCTATATTTTCAATTTTCGTGATGAAGTAAGAAGGAAAGTTTTTATGTTTCACCTTTTCCTTATCATAAAATATAGTGCAGTGTTGATCTGAAGTGTCTTCAGATCCTTTCCGTGAAATCCCGAAATATTCGTAACCTACATTCAATAAACAAGAATGATTCTCCCATCATTTTTGAGTTACTAAGAGAACTCACTTAATTGGGAGGCCATTAATAACATTAACTCAAAATGTAATTGCTGGTGTTGCACAACGGTACCACGAAAACAGCTATTATGTGGATGATCGACGAGGATTTAAATAGCATATAGAGTCAATGGTCAAAAGGACAAAAAGCTCTAATTTGGCCAATCTTGTATTACGCAAGAGAGAGAGAGAGAGAGAGAGAGAGAGAGAGATAGAGAGTAATTTGGTTAAAGAGTAAGAGCTCAAGTCAGATGTTCAAACTTTCTTGGAAGATCTCCAATGCATTCCTAAATGTGCTGAAACTGGGATGGCTCAGTTTCATTCCGTTTATTCTTCTGAAACCCATTCAACTGTACTCAAGCCCCCTCCACCCTCTTTTTTTTTCTTCTAAGAGCTATAAATTTAGAAGGTCAGAATTACAACCCTGACATCATATCAATATGTTTCAACTATTATCCACGATAAATTTATCCGTACTTATCTTCGTAACTACTTCATGCCAATGCTCACACGTGCACCTATGCTGTTTATATTTAGGGCTTTGCAGTTTACAGAATCTAATGGTTCATAAGGAAGAACATTGACAGCAAGGTTCTAACAGATGTATCTCGTTATGCAATATAAGTAGCAACAGATACACCGCTTATTATAAAAGAAGAGAAGTTGACAGAACTTTAGTTGATTGGAAAATAACCAACAATCAAGTACTGTATATTTCATCTCTTAATGTGCCAAAATTCTACTGTCCGGTCTTCTAGGTCTTTCCAGGCCTAGGGTATTTCATCTCTCAATTAGACACATCCAGGAAACTTTTCAACTCATTCACCTTTGTGATCAATTCAATATTCACATTATTCTGGATCTCAAATCATATCATAAGTACCAAACTAGAAATGCAGGTATATTTTTCCCTGCTCAAAAAGTAAAACTAAGGCCCTAAGGTCATGTAGCAAGAACAAAGAAAGATGACTCTATTCCCATTGCCTCGACTCTAACCATTACTATTAATCAGAACTGAAAAAGGAATGTAAATCAAGCACCTTAAAATGCTTACATGGATGATTATTGAAAAGGCACGGATAATTGTATACTAAATCCCACCCCCACCCCCACCCCCCACCCCCAAAAAAAAAAGGGAAAGAAAAGCCCAAAAAAAAAAAAAAAAACTATGAAGTAAAAGTAATTTACTTCATAGGTCTTGAGCAAGTAGGCTGATTCCAACTGTACATATGCAGGTCCATTTCATTTCTATAAAAATAAAATCTCTTAAATATTTACTTCCTTTTTTATGACTGTCAAAGAAATAGAGAATTTCTTATAATGCAAAGTAACTAAATATTGAATACCAACGACATGAAACGCCAAAAGTTAAGCACTTTACCAGGCAAACATTGTTGAAGATAATCCAATTGTGTCTTCACACCTGAGATAACCAAAAACACAAGAAAGAAAAAATCATCAAAATGGATAAGAATCACCGTAATGAACAATAACAGAGGAATGGAAAAGAATGGAACCCGACTCCGAAGAGGAAAATCCAATCAAACCCAGATGGCTAATTTCAAAAAAAATAAAAATTAAAAATGCAAGAAGCAACCAAGATCCAACGGAAATTCATCAAGCAC
Source organism: Nyctanthes arbor-tristis (assembly GCA_963692815.1). Taxonomy (NCBI): domain Eukaryota; kingdom Viridiplantae; phylum Streptophyta; class Magnoliopsida; order Lamiales; family Oleaceae; genus Nyctanthes; species Nyctanthes arbor-tristis. Next base: position 21,326 of record CAVNYN010203782.1, on the reverse strand, counting down.
AAACCTTGTTGTGTGCAAAGAACCATAGGAGAATAACTAGTCATGACTTTTACACACAAATCCTTCCTCTTATCCCATGAATGGGGGCTGTCTTCAGGCTGATCTTCAAGAAGATTAAAGGTCATCACAGTCACAGAAACGCTCATTTTTGTCAATTCTTTTATTTCATTGTCCTTGTAAATCCACAGAAAAGACGCGTGCGTCGTATTGAAGAAGAAAATAGTACGAGAGATGAAGTGGGAATTTGCTGTCTGCAAAGCTTGCGAATTGAAGGTGAAGATGAGTCAAAAAGGCAAGTAGAAAAACCTGGGAGGAAAACAGGAAAATGTCGAGACGAATCAAAATGGGAAAATGCCGAGAAATCTGAGTCATGTCTTCCTGTGCTCTCTCTCTTCTAATTATGGAAGACTTTTCACAATTTATAATGTCCGTATTCGTTTATCACACCAACACGTCTCCCGCCATAGTCCTTGATCCCTTGTTATCTTAGCAATTTTGTCGACTAGATTGAAACAAAGTAAAGTGATAATGTTCAAAGAATTGTTGAAACGCCACATGAGACAACTAATATCTAATTATCAAAAAAGTAGGATATTGCAAATTCATCGAATCAAATAACATGTTATACGAATAAAAAAATATAACTTTTAGTATACCTATCTTGTTCATAGGTAAGTTTATATATTCGCACCAGTAGTACATGACTACAGTCTCCCACTATACTCCTTTGTCATTTTTTTTTTTTGCCCTTTTTTCTATTTTAAAAAATTCAGCCAACATATGGAATAAAGTACCGCATATTCATCGATTCCCATTAACATGTTAGGTAAGTAGAAAATATAACTTTTTTTTTTTTAAAGACTATACTTTCATTAAGACAAGTCACTACAAACTACTGAGTCAATACACCAGGGAATACAGTTATACCATGTACCACTAAGACTAGCAGAGAGAGCGAGAGAAGCAAGAGTGCGGTCAGCCACATTTCTATGCCTAGAAATATAACTATATGTGCCACAACCAAGTACGGCCAAAAGCAACTTGCTTTCACTGAGAAGAGAAGCATGATGCAGAAAGTTAGATTTCCCATTTAGGTCTTGTACCAGAAGTAAGCAATCTGACTCAATAGGGTTGACGTTCAGCCCATGGTTGCTTACAAATTTCAATCCCAAAAATAATGCCATGGCTTCTGCATTTTCAACAAAAAGGGCCCCATCAAAGCGTTTAGAGAACGCTCCCATAACCAAACCAGAATCATTACGAATAATAGCATCAATTGAAAATCTGGCCAAATCTTCCTTTACTGCAGTGTCAATATTAAGTTTAAATCATCTTGTAGGTGGTGCAATCCATTTTGCTTCATCGATATTCCTTGGAAAAGTTTGGTACTCCGGACCTTGGGAGAAGGTAGCTGCCAAGCTTAAGCTAGAAGCCACGAGTTTGGTTGGATGCTGATTTATACCATCATGCAGTAACTTATTTCGGGCAAACCAAATACAACAAGCAGTGCAAAGAACTTGGCACAATTGATGATCATCGCTATACGAGGAAATGGCATATATGACATCTTTAATCTCTGTCCAACCCTGATGTTGTTTTATAAAATGCCAGAGTCCTCCAACACCTTTCCACACTTCTTTAGCATAAGGGCATTCAAACAAGGCATGTTGTGTATTTTCAACTTTAAACAGTGAGGGCATAGAGAATTAGTCAGAATTCCCCTTTTTATCAAATTTGTTCTAGTGGGCAGGCTGTTATGGTATGCTTGCCACCAGAAAATATGGACTTTTGAGAACACCTTTAGTTTCCATATTCTCTTCCACCATGCCATATTATGCTTGCTGCTAGTTGAAGCTTCATCCATAGACTCCTTTATGAAAAGTTTATACCTATTTTTTACTGTATATTGACCACTGTGATCATAGTGCCACATCAACTTATCAGGAAGACGACCGAAGCTAGGTGCAATACCAAGGATAGTGTCTCTATCAGCAGGCAAAAATATCTCATTAATTTTTCTTCTATCCCACTCTCCTGAAGTTCTCAGATAACTCTGCAACTCGGACAACTTGTGAAGAGGATTTCATAATGGGTCGAAAGCCAGGGCCTTTAGGGATCCATAGATTTTCAAAGATACAGATAGATAACCCATCACCCACGCTCTATCGTTACCCAAGTTCCAGTAAATCTTTTTCCCAAAGAATACTTTTTGAAGCATAAGAATCGCCATTCCTGTATTGAGCCTCCAAATAATTTGTTCGTGAAAAATATTTACCTTTCAAGACTTTGGGTACAAGAGATTCAGGGTCTTGCAGCAGCTTCCATGCTTGCTTTGCTATGAGAGCTTTTTTGAAAGCTAAAAGCTCTCTAAATCCAAGTCCACCTGCTTCTTTGGGCGAACAGAGCTTCTGTCATTTTATCCAATGAAGTTTTCACCAGTGCATATCACTACCCCACCAAAATCTAGCAATAGCTGACTAAATCGAGGAAAGCATCCCTTTTGAAATTTTGAAGATGCTCATTAAGTAAGTTGGAATAGCTTGCAGTACCGCTTTAGTGAGCACCTTCCTTCCTCCCAGGGAGAGAAGACTTCTTTTCCACATTGTGATACGTTTCCAAATACGATCTAGAATGATGGCAAAGTCTCTCCATTTCTGTTTTCCAAAAGTAAGAGGAAAATCCAAATAAGAGCTCCATTTAATTTCCAGTTGAATTCCCAAAACCTGGGATAAGCGTTGCCTTTCCACCGGGTCAACATTAGGGATGAACATGATAGATGATTTATCCAAATTAACATGTTGGCCCGACCCAGCTTCTTAAGTGTTCAAGAGGATATGGAAATGTGATACATCCGAATCTTTGGATCTCAAGAAGATGAGACAATCGTCCGTGAAGAAGAGATGGTTGATCCTTGGGCAAGATCGAGTACATTGTATTCCTAGAATGTCCCTCCTGAAATCTGCTTGATTTAATAGACTGGAAAAAGCCTCAGCAACTAATATAAACAGATAAGGTGACAAAGGGCTCCTTGCTTTAGCCCTCGCGAAGGAATCACATTGCCCTTTGTTTGCCCATTAATCATAAAGGAAAACTTGGTTGAAGAGATGCAATTAAAAATGAGCTGTTGTCAGTGAGCGGAAAAGCCCATCTTGCTCATAATGTGAACGATCAAACACCATTCCACACGATCATAAGCTTTGCTCATATCCAGTTTTAGAGCCATGAATCCCTTTCCACCATTGCTCCGCTTTTTCAGGGAATGTAAACATTCATAAGCAATCAGAGCATTATCAGTGATATGTCACCCTGCAATAAAAGCACTTTGATTCTGCGAGATGAGGTTAGAGAGCACTTTCTTGAGTCTATTGGCTATTGTTTTAGAAATGATCTTGTAAATCACATTACAGTGACTTATAGGGCGGAAATCAGTAACCTTTTCAGACTTTTGCTTTTTTGGAATTAAAACGATATTTGTAGAATTAAAACTCAGAGGTGACACTCTTTGATTTAAGGATTGTAAGCAAATCCAAGAGATATCTTCTCCGATCAGCTCCCAATGGAATTGTTAAAAGATAGCATGGAGCCCATTTGGTCCTGGAGCTTTATGTGGTCCTAGTGACATGACTGCATTTTGAACTTTCTCAGTGGTGGAAGGCAAATCAAGATAATCTCTGTCTGCTTCTGAAAGGGAGTTTTGAATGCCTTGAATGACATCATCTAGTTGTTCTTCCGTTGGGTTTGAGCTAGAAAATATTTCTTCAAAATACTGTTGAAAACATTTAGAGATATCTTCCTATGAAACCTATTCTTCTCAATTATTTCCCACAATGCAATGGATTGAATTCTTCCCCTTTCTCGAAGATGCTATTGCATGGAAAAATTTTGTATTCTTGTCACCTTCGTTCAGCCATTGAACGTGGGACCTCTGTTTCCAATACATCTCTTCTCTCTCCAATAAATGATGGATTTTTCTTTCTAAATCACATGCCTTATCCATGTTATCTGCCACTCTATCTCCATTAAGTACAAAAGAAAGCTCTTCTTGGAGAACCTTTAGCTGTTGCTTCCAGTTACCAAAATTACTCTTACTCCAACAAAAAAGATCCATGCAACAGTAATGGAGAATTTTCATTAGTCTTTCAGTAGAGTCCAGATGTCCATATTCTTTTTTTCTTTTTTGCCAGGATTCGTTCCGATCTTTTCGTAGCCAGCTTCTTTAATCCACCTTTCTAGGAGTTGGTTTGTGTAACCGAGTCTGCTCCAAGTTTAGAAAAATAGATCAATGATCGGAACCAGTAAAGTCCAAATGTTGCGCTACTGCAAAGGGAAATAAGTGTTGAGTGTTGTCATCCCGCAGAAACCTGTCAAGCAGCTCGTGTATAAACTGTGGACCCCACCTTTTATTCATCCATGTGTAATGTGGCCCCAAAAAACCCATATCCTCTAATAGACAATCTGACAGAGCTTCTCTAAAATGCTCCATTTGACTCTCGGTGCGTATCTCTCCACCATCTTTTTCGTTGTGTGAAATTATTTCGTTAAAGTCACCACCACATATTTAAGGTAGTGTTCATTGTTTTAAGTTTTCTCAACAAATCCCATGAAAAATGACAAAATTCAGCTTTAGAATGCCCATAGAAACCAGTAAAACGCTAAATTTTATTATTATAATCTACAACAACATCAATATGTCCTATAGAGTAGGACTGGAGTGTTATATTACAATCACTAGATCATAACAAAATAAGCCCTTTACTCCTGTGTCTACTATCAACTACAAAATTGTTCTCAAAACCCAATTTATATTCTAAATTATTTGCTTCTGCTCCAAAAAGCCTCGTTTCTGAGAAATATGAGAGTCGGGCAATACAAACGGATTAGATTCCTTAGTGCATATAACGTGACAGGGCTCCCCACACCCTGCACATTCCAACAGATGCACTTCATGGCTCCTGGCGACCTTGCATAGCAGGGTTCGCCAGTTGATCAGTAGGAGATCTTATCTCTATTGTGTCACGCTTAGTTTTCTTACTTTGAGATTCTACTATCCCATTATTGTCATAAGTGTCTCTGCATCAATATCTTCATGACTGTACTTAAGATGAGTAGTCAGCCTTTGCAACACATTCACCTTAGTCTCTGCACAACAGTCATCAACCAAACCTCTATTATTTAGTGTTCCTTCTATCATAGAAATCTCAGTAGAAGTAGTAACCGTAGAACTACTCAAATTTGCACTCTGTTTCCACCCTCTTCCCTTAGTCTCCAATTTCCGTTGTCCGGCACTAGGCGTGACTTCCTTCTGTTTCAGTTTGCTATCCATGCTATACCCTTCCATCACTTGTTCTTTCCTCAGTATAGGATCAAGAGTCTTCTCCGATTGGCAAGCTAAGATCTCGGTACCACAAGGGATCTTGGAAGCCTGCTGTAATTGGGCTATGGATGGTGAAAAGTGCTCTTGTTTCCTTTCTCTCACGCCCGACATTAGTTCGACCCTGCCAGTTAGTTATAGGAGCTCTCAACCAATCTCCATATCTTTGTTCCTGGACCGACTTCAAAGAATGGATGGCTGCCTCACTAAATTGTTTAGCTTGTGTCCAGTGTTTATAACTTTTTGATATGTCCAACGTTTATCTTGTATGTTTGGCGTGACATTCAATGAATTGTAATGGGGAAAATACATCTAATGTAGTGAAATTAAGAGATGTGTCACGTAAGCCAGGTGTCCCGATGGCTCTAAAACGAGACTCATTTACCATTCCTAACCACCATTCATACACGATAGAGCAATTAAGTCGTCTTTGCAATAAATAATTGACTTCTAAATTAATTTCCTTATATATATATATATATATATAGCTTTACCTAGTTTATTCTATAGTCCGTCTTTACTGTAGCAGAATCAAGTACTTCAAACCTTTTTTTTTAAATGTGGAGAAACCTTCGACAAGAGAAATGACAAGAACTTGAGATGTTTTTCATTTTTCTAGGAACCATAAATTGACAACAAAAGTATATGTAGACAAAATTCACATTTCAAAGAGAGAATATCAAAAGATCCTCGTTTTCTTTTCTCATTTAAAGAAGCAACACCCTCAGCATCAAACAATATGAGTAAGATTTTTCCCAAAATTTCTTGGCAACTATAATTCAAAACTAAGAAGAATTCTTCAGCACCCATGTAACCAGCGTTGAAATACCAAAGCTGGTTGCGGTTTTCTTCTTCTCGTTCAAAACAGGATCAGCCATGTCAATGTGCATCCATTCAACCTTCTCATCAACAAACTGCAACACACAATAATCTATCAGATGCATTCATGGCTTGACTAGTAGAAAATAATTAACAAGCCTCAGCTTTCATCTCTCATATTTATTAATCAGAGTTTATGTGGTTCTTACTTTATTGCACATGCAAGCTCAATGGCGTAGGTACATAGCATTGGGTGATGCAATAGAGAAAATTGTAATCTAATTTCTTCCCAACTGGTTAGGCCACTAACAAACCAGTAGAATTTACATCAATTGCAGTGACTTCCCTTTTTTTTTTTGTGGTGGGGTAGTGTTTCGTGTCCGGGATTAGTTAAGAATTCAAGAAATATCGGAGGCCAATCAGCTGAAAGATAGAGTGCAGAGGTCATTATTAGATTATATAACAGACAGAAAAGGAAAATTAAGAGGGGATCGGAAGCTTTGCAATCTTATCCAAGTCTCCAAGGCATTCAGGGCAAACTGAAATGCAGAGTGGAGTGAGGGCAATTCTACCGCCATTTGCATTTTTAATTTACCAACTAAAAGATGGCCTGTCTCAAATTTGACAATATTTCTCCACCTCAGCATCACTCAGTATGGTGCTGAAGTAGCCAACACAAGGTGGAAAATCAACTTAAGCCCTTAGTATAACTAAAACAATTCCACACTTTTCAAAATTCTAAAAATTCTGCTTAGTTACTGATTTAGTAGAAGGCAAATCCTTAAAAGGTGAACATGATGATGAAGTACTGCTTCACTGATGAGGAAGAAGGGAATTGTCATACTTGCTTCAAGAAAAGAGCCGCATTGATGGCACCACCTTGGCGCCCACCAATATTCACCATATCAGCAACTCTAGATTTCATGGACTCCCAGTAACTTTCCTCCAGTGGCATTCTCCAAAGTTTTTCCCCGCTAACTTCTGAGGCTGCAAGAACCTCATTTGCAAGGTCATCACTTGGTGTAAAAACACCTGATTTTTATATCAAAAAATAATCAGTGCAAGGGTGTTCGCAATGTCCAGAACATTGTTAGAATTTCAAAGTATGAAAGGCAAAAACTATATGGCATGAGGTAATTCTCAAAGAATACAGGATAAAACTATGGATTATAAGCACATACCAGCAATAGAGGGTCCAAGAACAACAACACAGGCCCCAGTGAGTGTGGCCAAATCAACAATCTGCATACAGTCAATAGGATTACATTACCCAAACGCAAAGTGAACAGAAGAAAACTACAAAACTTTTACAAGATAATGAACAATTTCAAGCTGTTAATCATTGTATTCCTCCAATAATTCAACATCATCTTTTCTGCTTTTAGGTTCTCTTTCCCTAAAGCGAAAAAAGCGGACAACTGTTAAAAGAATAAAGCACATGAAAATAGCATATGAAAATGGTGTTCTCCGTGTGTACCTTCCACTCCTTGATTACACACATATACCAAAGCATCTGCAAGCGTAAGTCTTCCTTCAGCGTCAATATTGTTGACCTAAAAACAAGACGAAAATAAACAATAATAACATTCTAAATAATAATCTGGGTATGATGATTGAATGGATTTTTTAACATCATCTAGAATAAGTGGGTCGAACCAATTTAAGATTACTATTTAGCTTTGAGGGGAAAGCTTCCTTAAGGTGAGATCTTATGGGCAGCCTTATGAGGAAAGTCTGACACTTATTTGTGGGAAGGACAATAGTGAAATACATTGAGGATAAATTTTAGTCGCTATGTTCACATGGTTAAAACAAGCAAGGTGACAAAATGTTGATATTCCAACACAAGACAAACAGCACATTGGCTTAGCTTCAAAAGAAACTAAAGATTACAGTTATTAGTCTCTAAGCATGTTCGAATAAATTCCCATGTGTCAAAATAAGTAATTATTATTTCCAATTTTGGCCACAATAAGAGAAGCTCTCTTTGAAACTTATTCAGAGGAGGTAAATTTACTTATAAATAAAGTTTGTAAGCATAAGGGAAAATGCTTCAAGTGATCGTAATCAAATTATAATTATCAGAAAGACATGCAATTAAAAAACCAAGCCATGTACAACAATAAAAATAAACTGCTATCCGGTATGTCATTCTGCCTTTAAGGGGAGATACAAACCCAAACTAGTAAGTAGCATAAGAAGCTCAGTTTTAATCCTTGTGTACTAAAGACAGATGCTAGTTCCCAGCATAGACATAAAACGTTTACATGCCAGAGACAGGATTATCCTATAGCAACATGAAGAAATTACCTCTATTGTCTTTCCATTTGAAGCTGTAACTATATCTCCGGGCCTTATACCTATTCCACTTATCATATTCTCACAAGCTGCAACAATGAAATGAACCTGTATAAATATCACTAGTTATTAGGTTTTTGCAACGAAAGAATGATCAATAGATATTCACTGTTAGCAGCAATGTGAGAAAAAAGATAGTAAGGAGGATATAGAGATGAAAGAAAACAAAATCTTTAAAACAGCATGCTGTCCCTGAAACAGTAACAAGAAAAAGAAATGAGTCACCTCTACTCCAGCTGGCTTGATTTGACCAAGAGCTTTTGCTGCGCCTAACACAGCTACTGAACCTCCCATGTCAGCTTTCATGGTATCAATAGAACAACCTGGTCCTGTCTTGATATTGTAGCCACCACTAGAGCATAAACAATGAAGGCTAACGATTTTGCACTGCTAAGGAGCCCATGAAAAGTAATGAAAATGTTCCCTTTCGACAAGATTTCTATAAGTCAAGAAATCTGGAGTACATGCTATTCACCTGTCAAATGTCAACCCTTTTCCAACTAAGGCCAACTTAGTTTTGACTGCCCCCCACCGGGAGCTTTGTAACATAAATGAATGAAATGTGGAGGATTAGCAGATGTTGCTGCAACACCAAGATAAGAACCTATTTTTAGTTCTTTGCACTGCTCAACATCCAAGATTGTTGCCGAAAGAACATCGCTGTACTCAGAAGCGATCCTTTTGGCCTCAGCTGCACGGACTCCTGACATGTGCAACTAAGCAAAATTAACAAACATATTTTACCAAATGAAGAGACCAAGGCAATAAATGAATACAATTTACAAGTCCATGAATAGCGAGGTTCCAACCTTGACGGCATAGAAACAACTTTTCAAAATAATTTCTCTGATGCACAATGCAAGTATAAGAGAACAGAAATGAGGATATGAAAGATTACTTATCAGGGATGAGTACATTTGCAAGTGCATTGAGTAGCTCTTTTCCAAAAATTATAGCAAAACAGACACTTTCTGCATGTTTGAGCTTCTTTTCAATCTCAGGTCTAGTTCCAAGACCGAGAATATCCACAGACTTGAGAGCCGGTTTCTTTGACTCCGACTTGAATCTATTGTCTTCGTAAGTCCCCAATACAGCTCATTGCATTTCAAAACATCTCACTATAAATTAATTACATGAATTAACAACAAATTGATGTTGTAGGAGAAATGAAAGAGGAATAAAAAGTACCAGTAGCTATTGCTGAAACAAGGCTTAGCCTTGATTCTGTAGAGAGATCTTCAGTAGAAGCAAGTGCAACAGCAATGTTACTTGCTTGAGCAGATTTAGCTGCCGCAGCAATGGTTTCACCAAGACAACAATAAGGAACAGTTGCCTACGTAGCTGATCCAAGACCAATTAGACCTACCCTTTTCGAGCTAAGATTTGGCAGCCTAAGAACAAACGACTGTCCAGCCTTTCCAGTAAAATCCTTCTCTGACAATGCTTCAGCCAACAAACCACATAATTGTGAATCTATCTTTTGCAGGATTAAGTTCTTGAACTTCAAATTTTCATGTTTGTTGATGTCCTTCTCAGTTACACCTATTGCAAGTATATCTCCTTTCCATTCTAACAAGAGAATCTCTTTTGTGGCAAACAAGATCTTCAATAATTGAATGATACATATCGAATTTAGAAATGCGGCTAACTCTAACATTGCCAAATTAAGGAAACATAGAAAGCAGCAGTTATGGTCATAGACATGCACCTGGCTTCTGCACGCGTACACACATAGGCATGCAAATGACAAGTACAAGTAGCTCTTGCAAAAACACATACACATTAAAACTTTGGGCCCTTATGACACAAATACCTTCAAATATTGAACTATTTTCAAAAAAAGTACATATCACATATTCAGCTTCTTGCAAAATGTATCCCAGAAAAAGTGTTTAAGAATCAAGAAGTATTACCCTGTATTGTCAAATCAACACAATTAAGGCCAAGAATATAAAACATCATATGTGGAATTAACCAAGAACCTTGAGACTCTTCAATTGTGTAAAAAAATATACATCCATAGATCTTTCTCGAAAAGGAAAACAGGTTAAACTTTTTAATAAAGAACCCATCTGTGATCTTTAACTTATAGCAGAATGTATCTCCCCCAACCCCTAAACACCCGGAGGGCCCAAGAACAAATATATTGGCTAAAACATTAAAAATAATTACTTCGTGCAATCAAATTTATAGTCTCTAGTAATCTAGTATAAAAGGAAGCCAATGAATAAACATCATACACAAACCTCAATTCAAGGAAATCAATCAAGAAATTCGAAATTCTCCATTGGTGCAAACAAGATAAAACTATACGGCTTATTCAGTTCATTGGCCGCAACCTTCTTTGATCTCTTCATAAATACAGTTATAGTGTATCGACAACTCTAAAGATCATCTTAAAGAGCAAAAGACCAAAAAGAAAATCAGTCACACGAGTCACACAAAGAATACCTTCGGGGGCTCAATTTGGTTGGGTTGTGTGAGGCCAAGAATGGCCTTAGCCGTCGAGTACGCCATTCGCTTTGCCCTTATGGTAGATTGGGGTGAGTGTGTAAAGGGGAAATCCGAGATGGAGCCAAAACGCAAAATCGTGAAAATCGAATTCCTAGAAGGATAACAACGACAAGAACAATGTAAAGTTGAAGCTGGCAGAGAGGGAAAATACTCCTTCTAGGACGGCCATTTGTAATGTCTACCGTCGTACCCATTTATGGGGAAACTTTTCAACGGGCAAAGCTCTATTCCATGATATCATTCTTTAATTAATTATTAAGAGCATCTCTAATGTCATGGTTGTTGGGTAAAGGTCATCAAGAAAGAGGTAGACACGTTAAAATCTAGTGGATCTTATGTGTTTCTTGTTTTCTTTTAAATTTCTTTTTTGTTTTAATCACTTATCACTCATTTATACCAATTTTTCCTCACTTTTCCTTTCTCACGTCAATCTCAAGGTCTAAAACTACACATTTATCTTTATCTTATCTATTACTATTTTATCATTATATTTGAATTTCTATATATCTATCTCATCTTTTTTACTTTTCTCGCTTTTTTTCTACCCCCTTCTCACCCACACATTTAATTTAAATAATTATCTCATCACTATCTCTCTCCTCTATTACCTTCACTTCCACCATTTCCATTGGAGATGCTCTAATTAAACAATAATATACTGTCATACTGTGGATACAGACTGGTAATAAGACTGTATGATTGGAGTGGGAGAAGAAAAAATAGAAAACAAAAAGGTTGGAATGCTAGAGAAGGGGAAAGAAGAAGATGAATCTGGACTGATAATAATGTGTGGCTTTTTTTAGCCTCCATTCGAGTCGACAATAAAATATAATAATAATAGATATTCAAATCCCTTGATTAAGGCTTCGGTTCGCCTTTTTGCAATTTCTTTGTAATTTTTTAAAAAAAGTAGAAGTACTAAAAAAAACTCGCGGTACCCTACGAGTTCATTCACAGGGTTTGCTATTAAACTAGATCTGGCTCCTAGGAAGGAGCCAAATTTGGCAATGTGGCACTGATGACTAAACCACGAAAACAAGCGGGACCCTTAGTAGACATAAAGGAATTTCAATTCACATTCGTCCCTTCTGATTCAATTCTTCATCCCACACCCTCCCGCTTCTTCTGGCGAAATCCCTGACTCCCAAAATCAACCTTCAAAAACCAGTCGCCAAAGAAGCCCCCCAACAAACACCCAAGACCGGCGACCAAGAAGAACTCTTTGCGCGTGAGAAACCTTTCTGATTCACTTCTTCGTTCCTCCCTCTTTCTGCGAAACCCCTTGTAACATCCTACAAAATTTTAAAGCAAGTGTATCGTTATTCTGATAATGATTAAATGATTGCTTGAATTGTATTATAATATTTCAAGCTTATTACCCAATTGAACATTCAAAATTAAAATATGACAACGGGATCATATTGAAATGCTTCAATGGTAAAGTTACAAATTTGTCACTCAAATGAACGCCAAAAACTGAAACGTGACAATGTAATCGTATTTAAAGTACTGCAAGAATGTTATGTACATAAATGTCAAGAACTATAACGTGATTATTGACAACACGATTGATACTTGGATAATGAATTTGAATTGGAATGAGAGTGTGGTTATTGGTTAACATTTCGGAAGTTGATAACCGAATTGAAAACCCTACTAAGTTGAAGGTCTCGAAGAATATAGATCAAAGTACTATGACCTAATTGAAAGACAACTTAAAGAATAAGGCCTGCCCGAGCAATTACCGCCAAGTGTAAAGTACCATATTGCGCCACGTGTCACGATTTGATTGGCGGAACTCAAAATCTATTAAAAACAATTTAATCCTAACTATTGTATATAACCAATTGAGCCTTCAAACCTTTCAAAAACTCTCTCAACACCCCAAAGCTCTCATTTCTTCCACCAAATTCGTCCATCTCTATAATGAGATGGAAACCAGTCCTAAAAACACACCAAAATGCTTATTTGTCTTCTGAGAAGGATTTCTTACCATATACAAAAGTATTATAGCTTGAAAAATAGCTTTAATTGAGGAATATCAAGGTTTTAATGACGTTTTTCTACTTGAGATTATTCGAAAAAAATTTAAGGTGAGTAACTATTACTTTGATTCCCTTTTAATATTGATGATGTTTTGAAATGCTAAGCATGTATTTGATTAAAGTAATAAACATGGATTCTGATGCATTGAAAAGAAAGATTGATATATTACATTTTTAATTACTAATTGCTCTACCCATTCTGTATCTGTCATGCTCTACTCTGTTGCCACACTAAGAGTCAACTAATGATATCAAGATGGGTGACGATTAGTGTGGTATCTGCTCTGTATCTGTATTGATATGTTTAGAATTCCGATAGGGGTTAACCGGGATTCAAATGTGGATCCACTTAATTGTACATGGCCATGATTAAATTGATATGATTCTTGCGCGCACCATGGGTAGTAGTTTAACTAGTGATATGGCTCATCTGTGCATTAAAAAGTTTTGTGCATTGAATGACTTTTTGGAAAATAAAACTTTCAAATAAAAGGTAAATCAAAGGGTTTTGTTACTCACTGAATACTTTGTACTCATTCCCTTTCTTACTACATTTTTATATGTGATTGAAGCTATAATATTTGGAAAATAAGGCAAGCTAGGAGTTGGATCATGCTCGTGAAATGGAGTAGAGTTGTGCATGTAGTGTAAATCTGCCTTTGAAGCTACTATGAATTTAATAGTTTCATGCACACCTCTATAGTATATATGTTTTTACATCTTATAACATCTAAGAAAATAGTGAGTTATAATCTTTATATTGATTTGAACTCTACTTCTCACTGTGAAAGTTCTTTAATGATTTGGCGTATCTTAGTAATCAATTAAATATATTTATTAATACAATTTCTTGTGTTTTTATGTCACGAACGGAATTTCAACAATAGCAGAAGTCTTTAATGATTAAAAATTGATACAAATACAATTCAAAATATCGAGGAGCTTTTGCTGCACACTCTGATGATTAAAGTCATCACGGCCACCCACAACGAAACATCGGCCACACACACCGAAGTCTCAATCACATACATGTATTTTCTCCATCTTTGAGACGATCCAGCCACAGAGCTGTTAAATTCAATACCTACAAAATTATAGAAGATTGGGAGGTGAGTACAAAAGTACCCAGTGAATAACAACATGTGTTGGCCCAAGCAAAACAATACAGAAGAGGGGTCGCTTTATGCACAAATAAGGTCATTCACAAAGACACAGAAATTCAATGATACAAAACTCGGACACATCACTAGTTTAGCTTCTACCCGTAGCCATATAATTCAATAACATATCAAAATGGTTGAGACCACATAGCAGAGCCATAATACCATGAAACAATTCAGATAGCAGAGCAAACGGACATATGGCGTCACTAGCGATGGCCAAGAATAAAGAACAATCATTTATCCAAGGACAAGTGTGCACACTTAAGTATCGAATGCTATATCAATACAATAGAAGTATATGAAACAATTACAATCAACTATTGAACAAAGAGAATTATGGGAGATATGAGATTCGAAGGGGGAGAGCCAAGACATGTGTTACTCACCTCAAATATTCTTTGAATAATTCCCAAAGGAAAACGCCTTTAAAGCCTTAAAATTCTTCAATTAAAGCTATTCATTAGGTTATAATCTTTCTATATATGATCAGGACCCTTTTCTAGAGACAAATATGTATTTTAGTAAGTTTTTGGGGTTATTCTTCATCCCACCATAGCATTGGACGAATTTGGAAGCTTTTTGGGAGAGAAAGGGAATTGGTGGTTGCTTTGGGGAGTTTGAGGACCAATGAGCCTATATATAATAGTTGAAATTGAGTTAGTTTTAATAAAATTTGAATTCCACCAATGACATTGCGACACATGGCACAACCTGACGTTGTGTGGCTCAATGTGGATCATTCATTTATTGCTTGAGAAATTCTTGTACTTTGTGTCGCCTTGTAATTAAGTCCCTATACTTTCATTTATGTAAATCAAGGACTACCATCTTTAATTGACCGCAAATCTTGAAGTCTTCCAACATGATTCAAGCGATAGTTTCCAAATTAATGACCACGTAGCACAATTGAGGGTTAAATTTTCAGGGATGTTACATTTTATATTTCTTGAAAAACCTAGTTTTAATGTTTTCTTTAAAAGTTTAACTATTTGTTGGCTTATATAATTAGTTTTGTCTGTTAAACTCTGTAAGATAAGATAAATTAGATTGTTCTGCACATCCTGTCTCCACTGTTTGAATTAAAGCTTCCGTTATAGAATTTGTAAATTAACATAAGATATTCGGAAATATTGAAAAATTAGCGGAGATGTGACACCCCTCACCCCCAAAATCAACCTTTGAAAAGCCGTAGCGGGAGAAGCTCCTAACAAATGACCACCCAAGACCAATGGCAAAGAAGAACCTTCTATGCGTGAGACACAAGCCCACTGCCTCGAAAGCACAGTCCGCGAAAATAAAAAAGAAACGAAGACCATTATGGGGAAATTTCTAATTTGCTTCGAATATGAAAATGTAGTGCTGAATTCTATAGCGTCGACTGGTTTTCCACAGTTGATATTGGACTGTGAGGTATTTCATAAAAATGAAAGAAGACAGAAAAACTGAAGGAGCAGAAGGAGAAGTTGGATTGTGATATAATTGGTGGGCCCACTGTTGTTAAAGGGGGGGTTTTTCTTTTATGCCCACTACGGGGCCTTTTTTTTTGACATGGTGGTACTGATTCAGCGCCACATAGCCAGATCTGGCTCCTATATAGGAACCAGATCTAGTTTAGTAGAAATCCCGTTCATTCACAACAAGTGTGGAAAAACTCTGGTACTCTACGAATTTAATGCTCTAACCAATCAAGTACTTATATGTGTAACATCTCGGAAATTTCTATAAATTAACGTAAGAAACATAATTGCTAATTTGAAAGAATTACTTAAATATCATTGCAAGATTTCTGGAAGATTAAAAGATTGTCATTCAATCAACGCTAAAGAAAGAACTTGGTTCCTAATTGATATAAACTAAAGTACAGTGACTTAACTGATATAAAACAAAATTTGGTGACTTAATTGAAAGATGAGACAAAGTATAAGGACTTCTCCATCACTTTGACACCAAGTGTAGGGTGCTCGTTTCGCCAAGTGTCACAGATTGATTGGCTGAACTCAAAATTTATTCAAAACAACATAATTCTAACTATTATATAAAGGACATAGAAGTCCCTAAGGTTCCCAAACCTCTCAACCATTCTCCCTTTTAAACCTCCCTAAATTCGTCCAAAGGTGTTGAAGGGAGGAAAAATACCCTAAAAATCATTCAAATATCTAGTTTTACCTTTGAAAAAGACTCCTTATCATATATAGAAAGGTTACAACCTAAAGAATGACTTTGAAGTGAGGACTATTAAGGTTTTGGAGGTCTTTTTCCACTTATAATTAAATTAAAGAAAACAATGAAAAATCAAAAGAATATGCAATCTTTGAAAATTAAGAGGTGAGTAACTGATATTTTGATTCTCTTTCTCTTGTGCATTGATTTTTGATGCATTATTATGGAAAGAAAGATTTATTTATTGCATTTAAATCGCTAGTTAATGCTACCCGTTTTGAATTGCTTTGTGGGACATGACTTTACTGTGTGGGCTTGATCATTTTGGCTATGTGATAATCTTCGTGGCCTTACTGTGTGGTCTTGGTCAATTTGAATCTTTGTGGCCTTGCTATATGGTCTTGGCCAATTATATGTCCACCACAGGTAGTGGTTTAACTAGTAATAGGGCTTATTTGTCCATTGAAAGGTTTTGTGCATTCAATGGCTTTGTGCATCTAAAGGCTTTGTGAATCCTGTGATTTTCTTGAAAATATGTTTTCTAGATCGGAAGAGCATCAAGATATTTGGTTATTCACTGAGTACTTTGTAATCATTCCTCATTCTCTAAAATCCTGTAGGTATTAAATTAAAACTATGTGACCGGATCGTCCCAAAGGTGGAAGAAATACATGCATGTGATCGAGACTTCGGTGCGTAGCCGATGTTTCATTGTGGGTAGCCCATAATACATTTAATTATTAGAGTACGCAGCGAAAACGTCTCAATAATCTTGAATTGTATTTTTATGGTCTCGCCCTCGATATTGAATCGAAATATATATTTTAAATACTTCCACTATTGTTAAAAATTGGAGGCTTGATAATATGTCAGTTTTTCATGTCCAAGTTAAATAAAAATTTTAAAAAATTAAATAACAATTTACGTCCCCTTAATTTATATGTAAATTCTTAATTAATCACGATTACTTAATTAATCCCGATTACCACGTACTTAAAATTGTTGATAATAATGCAAGGTACTCAAATCTCGAGCAGTGCGTACTTGGACAGTTTCATTTCCCTTGTGTTTCTTTTGTTTTGTATTTTTTTTAATAATATATAAAAGAAAAAGGAAATTTGAAGTGCCGATATAGACAGCTTGAAGCCAGAAATTTCTAGGACGAAAATACTATTTATTTTTTTTTTTTTGGGGCAAACGGACGAAAATACTATATTTGCCTATAGGATAGGAATAGTAACGGGACGGTTATTATCCGATACCTACAAATACCTACCCCATTAAGTATTGGGGAGAGTACGGGGTGAAGGATTTCGCTCCAACATCTTATCGGGTCGGGGTTGGGTACAGGCCGCTGCAACCCGTTCCAATCCGATACACGATTTGATTTTTTTCCTTTTGGAAAAAAAAAGTTTAAACCTAAATAGTGAGTTAGTGAGGATTTAATCCCAAATACCCAATATGGAAACAATAAATCTTAATCATCCCAATTAGTACCCATTTTGTTGAATTTATAACTAACCTTAATAATTAATTCATTCAAAATTTGAGTTTTCTTAAAATAAAAAAAAAAAAACTAATTTAAGGACAAACCAAATTCTATCCCTAAATCAATTCCCCTCCCTATCTCCACTAGTCCACCCCATCCCAAAGTCTCCAGGGCCACGCCGCGCCTTTTTTTTAAAGGATTTTTTCTTTAACAGTGCGGATAACAGGTAGTTTTTTCAGATCCTCTCCAAACCCCCGGCCCCGTACCCATTTCAATCGGGTATGAGGCAGATACGGGACAGAGATTTCTTTAACGGGGCGGGGGCGGGCATACCCACTACGAACCCGCCCCGCTACCATTCCTACTATAAGATTTGATTTTGTATTGGTTAATTCATACTTAAAAATTATTATGAATGGGCAATGACTTTCTAGTGAAATTCTTAACTCAAAATAATGGATGCTGACTGCTGAGTCATTCTTTGATGCTCGAAATTGAAAGAGCAATTTTAGGGGGACATGAAAAGGAGACATTATTAGGTGACATTCTTATGTGACACACATTCATTGGGTGATGATTACATGACTACTTTTTTATCATCCAATATAAGTGCACCACATGTGAATATAACCTAATAATGTCCATTTTTCATGTCCCCTAGAATTTTTCAAATTGAAATCTGTATATTTCCCTCTTATGGTACCAATCATGCTCTTTCATGTCCCCTTTTCTTTATCAAAAATGCTATTTTTTGAATTTAATTTTTTTATTGGTATAGTAATCTCTTAACTAATGATTTCCATTTTATTTAATAACCAAAGGCCACATATGACTCAAGATCCCTCTGGATATGCTTTAAGTGCCCAATGTCTTACTAATGGGCAAAAATTAAGTTTGAAAATAACACGTAGAGTCCAAACAAGAACGACCAAATAATAATAATAATAATAATAATAATAATAATAATAATAATAATAATAATAATAATAATAATAATAATAATAAAAGAACCACCATGTTATTTATTTATAATAATGCCAAATATAGTTAAGAAGCAAGAAAATTTATTAGTATACTACGGTGAATTCAACCCTAAGGAAGAGTAATGATGGGGCAAAAGATAATTTTGAAGAACTAGATATGATTGAAGAAAAATATGAAAAATCAAAAGTCACTGAAGCACAACGTGACAAAAAGATGGAATAAATAAGACACCATTTTCCTGAACATGTAGAAGAGAAAACTTCGCTCAGTGATCAAAACAAGCGGATTATATTGTTTGCATAGCTAGATCCAAATCATTCAATTTATACAAACCTTTAGAGACGGATTCGACATTCTAATTCTAGACAAAACAAGACAGACTTGAGAGACAAGGCTACCGGTTACCACGACACTCATGAAATGCTAATAAAATATGTTCAATTCACAGCTCATTAGTATTGCTACCAGTTCGCAATCAAAACACAAATAAACCCATCATTCACGAATGTCCAAGACAATATTTGGCTGACCAACTTAAATTCTAATATGAAATGATTAGTGTTTGATTTTTGTTCACTTGATGATCCACAATGTAATAATATACAAAGTTAACCAAGATCAGTTTTACATGCTACCACAATAGCCAATCCATTCAGAGTTATCAATACTACAGCTAGAATAAACAGAAAATACAGGGAAAAATAAATAGCAAATAATTGAATAACATTATTCGAAGTTACATATTTCCTTTAAGAGCGTTGCATCAATAATCTACTCTTCCAATGTTGCCTTCCTGCACTCCAAAGTCCGTTTCGCAGTTCCAAGATGCCTTATTTCAAGTCCATGCTCAAAAGGGTTTGATCAGACCCTACACCATTCCATTTTCTTGCAAGCAATCCCAGAATTTTTGGGTAGATTTCTTATTTAGTTATGCTTCGGTTTCATTTGTCTGCATATTGTTTCTCGAACCAGGATAAGCGGGAGCAACAACAAGATCACTTGTCTGGCCATGAGTTTTCTTTGGAACCGGCATGTCATGATCATGTACTCCTGTATATGACACTACGACGGCACTTGAACTATCTGTGGCCCTCTCGATCTGCTTTCGAACAGGGCATCCAGCTGAAGTGCATCTGTAGTAGTTCCTGAAATTTCACCCAAAGGAGAATTACACAATAAGGTAGAGCTTGCAACAGATATAATTTGCTCATTTGGATAATAGACTTCCAAACATTTCCGCATAACATGATTAAGCTTTTAAATGGACACAAGAAAACATGCGATACATATTAGTAATTCATTTGTGTCAACAATGCAGAGATTCAGAACAGAGGGAGAAGGAGATTTTAAATGGACACAAGGAAACATAACTAATTAATGTGTATATGTAATGCAAAATTCAGAAAAGAGGGAAAGGATTTGAACCTCACAATTTATTGTGCATTTTTACATTTTGCGGAAGTTACAAGGGGGATCCTGCAATTTCTAATCAAATCAGAGCTGCGGAGCTTACATGGTGGAGAAACCGTAATCTTAGGCTTTAAGGGGCTTGTGTACATTTCTATGGTTGACAATTTACTTTAGCCGTTACCTTTACAATTCCAAGATTCCGATAGAAAACTTAAAATTTTGCGAGTCTTGGACACAGTAAAAGTGGATTAAACTTAGTCTACAAGAGAGGAGACGAACTATATGTAAATTAAAAAAAAAAAAAAAAGGACGGATAGCAGTTTTCTTATTAGCTCAGTCAAAGAGGAGTAGAAATTTTGTCTATTGTCTACAATAGAGATAGTGACGTATTGCAGAAGGCAGCCACCTAAAAATATGAACCAGATTATAACTCTAGATGCAAAGAGATCATCTATAATTTGCATCTGTACACGGTCGAAATAGAGTTTCAGATACGGCTCTTAACTTGATAGGTGGAAGGAGCATCTTATATACAGAAGTGGATGAACCCCACATTTGGAGTTATGAGTGGTGTGGTGGTGGCAACATTTACTTAGGAATTCTTTAGCATACATGTAGTTCTATTCTTTTATTTTTTTTTTTTTTAAATATATTCGAACCAGTATACACGCAGTGACATATATATATATATATATATATATCCCCAACCCCCCACCTCATGACACTATCTGGGCTCCACCAACACTAGTCAACAGTTGGTCTAACCCATGTGTTTTGTAACTGAACTAGAGTCAAATATGAGCACACTGATGGTTATTAAAAATTACGTATGTTCTATTATAAACTGCATGGATTAAGGGCCAAACTCGAAGTCAACCTTCTAAGAAATACGTGCACCACATTGTCCCTCCCCTAATTCAAGCATTGTTATTGATGTGGCCCCTGGGATTCTTCATCCAATTTCCCCCCCCCCCGGGGGGGGGGGGGCTCTGTGTCTGTGTGTGTTTTTTTTT
>CAVNYN010203780.1:5487-16487 GCA_963692815.1 Nyctanthes arbor-tristis | reverse complement strand
AAGATTGACTTTATAAACATGCTGCTTCTGTCACTACAGTAGAGGAATCATCTCAAAGTTATGAAATCCTACCCAGAATTGATGCCATCTGTCTTCGAGAGTCAAGAATAACAGCGCCATAATAAAAAAAAAAAAACATTTATTTAATTATTTATTATTTATAATAATATTGGAATATGGTTCTTTATTATTTATTTTTCAGGAGAAACAATTATGATTGTACCTACATTTAATCTGTTCGTATTGTAGTCGTGTCGCCGTTCAATAGCTCACAGTCACGCGTTTTGCGGGGAAATCGAACCTCCCATGAAGGATCCGTAAAAAGGTTCATTAAACACATGCAAATTTAATTATATGTATATAATTAAATGGATAGCAAATTACGCGCAGATGAAAAAGATACAGCATTTGTTGGCTGCCCCTCTGACACGTGCACTACGTGTTGTTCATTTGCTACATGCGGTTGTCCTATAATAAGACAACTCACATTAAAATTATCTAATAATCTTACGCTACATGTATGTCTGGTAGGATTATCCCGTCAAATATACGTGTGAGATCTTTTTTTATTTGTTTAGATGACGGGCACGTTAACATACACGTCGGCGGGCATTGGAGTAGCAGGTGAGATAAAGTGTGAGAATACCTCTGGCTTATAAACTGGCAAATCCTTCCTAGGACCAATGATACCACCTAAACAGTATCATCTGCTTGTAGACGCAGTTTCTACATGCCCGAGAACTAAAGCATATTAATAAAGGGGTATTTACAATATTTTTAGTTAATCAATTTAAAAGTAAAGTCATCAAGTAACCATCTCCAATGGAGGATCATGGTCATGGGTTGTTTTGAGAGAGAAGATTATTTTAATTGGAGGTGAATGGAAGGAGGTGTAGGGAAAAAAGAGAGGGAAAAATAAAAAAGATGAGAGAAATAGATATATAGAAATTTAAAAATAATAATAAAATAGTAGTGAAGATGGTGAAGATGAAAGTGTATCTTTAGACTTTACACGTGATACGATGAATGAAAATAAGGAAACATTATATCGTAAATGCGTGAAAGTGATTTAAAAAAAAAAGAAGAAAACAAGAAACATGTGGGGTATACCAATTATTTTGATGTCTTTCTTTTTCCTTTCTTGACGTTCACATAGGACTTGAGTATTAGAGATGTTCTAAGGTACCAAGTGGTTATGTTGGAAAATTTTCATATAAACTAGTCGCCAATCACAAATAAAATACCAAATGTATAAAGTTAACGTGAAAACTCTCCCTTAGCACTACGTCCTACAAGATTCTTGCTCAGAAATAGTTTTATAGAGTCTATTGGACACTATCTTATAATGTTTAAAGAATTATGTGACAGGCTCTTATGAAACACATTAGGGGGATCATCCCCAATGTGTCTCATGAGAGCATGTCACATAATTTATAGATGATGTCCAATGGACTCTATGGAATATGTATAGAAAATAGGCTCCCATTGGCGAACAAATTTATGTACTTTGAGTGCTTACTTTATTTTTTATAGTCAAATAAAAAAACCGACATGTAGATTTAAAGGACCTAATTTATTGTTAAATTAAGACTTTAAAACACATGTGAGTTCTCTATTATTTAAGACTATTGAGTTTAATTCTCCTACAAGTAGTAGAATTTTTTTCCCCAATTGGCTGTGGGTAGGAGGGGCTACCCTAGTCAATGTGCTAACTAACTATTTGACTAGCACTATGTGGTACGCAATGTTTCGAAGAACCATAGAAGAAAAATCTACTATAGAATGACACTTAAAATCAACACTAGGGATGCTCCAAGGACTACTTTCTTCAACCATATTTGATGAGAGTGTGAACAATACCTACACTGACTCAATATCAAGTAAAAATTGGGTTTTATAGAATATTTAATTAGTTAATCATTTTGAAACGAAGCTACACCGGGTCTAAGCACGTGAATGCAAAACGGAAAAATGGGGCTGGATGAAAAAGGAGATAGAGAGGAAGGAGAGATCTCAAATGCTAGTAGTTCATGTTTGGTTCTTAAGGCAAATGTTTCATGTAAAGTGGTAGTCAAGACGTTGTAGAAGAGTTAGTTCTTGATCGAGCATGCAAGGATTCGGATAGAGTTTCGTGAGAAAAATGATAGATAAGTTTGTAAATAGGTCTAAAATGATAGAGTATCCATACCTTGATAGAGCATGTATTCCATTAATGATTTGAAAATGGGAAATAGATAAACTGTCCGTTAAAATATATCTGAACTGGACTTAATTTATAAAAGAAATAAATTTATAACAAATTCAATTACTTCACACGACAAAGCTAATCTTTAGAATTGAAAATCAAGAATCGTGTCCTACTTTTCCATTTCAAACCCAAGTTCAAACAAGCCAATCTTAGTTTATATAATTAAAAAATAGACTCTTCAAAATTTGAAGCTTCAGTCTCAATTTTAAATATTATTTATTTCCTTATTCAAAGCACATGACGTTTTATGCAATTATCATTTGGACTAGATAGTTACCAATTGTCAGAGTAGCATCACATTAGTTTGTCTTCAATTATTTTTGTAAAATATAAGCTTGACTTACACTATTAAATATTGAAATTTTGGTTTCTTGTCACTGATCACTGAGTAAGAGCACACAGTTGATATATGGACATAATTCAAAGTGTTTAGACTTACCAATGAACAATAAAATATAAAATCAAATCTCATTATTATAAAAATTAGGATAATTTTAAGTCGTACCAGTTGTGTTGAGTACTAGTTTAGATAGCAATACACGTATGCGGGTATTAAATGATATATGATATAAGTGAATGTTAAAGTATGCACATATGACTTGTTTGATTTAATTTATCATTTAATGTCATATGAACATGTATTAGCATTAATTTAAAAATTAATTGGTTGGATTCTTATCTACTATATATGACACTCTCTTTCCAAACTTGCTTCTTTACGTTTTTTTTTTTCAATTTTGCAAAACACTAGACAATGTTTATTTTCATATTTTTGAAAGAATATTTCGGGGAAAAACATCTTGTGTAAGGCAAACTCATACTTAGTTTTTTATTACTGTAACATTTCTAATATGCTGTATTGGATAAAAAAACTGTTATGAGAAAAATCAGTTCATTTCTTGGTAAATCTTTTTGTTAAAATTGTTGTACGGTTCACAAACAATTTTTAAATATTTGATAAATTTAATTGTTTCGTTGATATACATTGGCTTGTATATTTATTAAATAGTATATGATTTAAATAATGTCTTTGTTTATTATTACTATCCTTATTTTTTCTTTTATAAAAATATAATACCTCTGTCCCAAAAAGATGATTCTATTTCCTCTTTCACATATATTAAGAAAAATTCATTTAATAGTTTTGAAAATATAAATTTTAACATAATTTACATATTATTTTACCTTATTAATTATTTCACATTAATAATTCTATGTTTTGATAACTATGCACATTAAAGAAGAGCATATAAGTGAAATAATATTTCAACTACTTTTTGAAAAGGAAACTGGAACATATTTTAGGACGGAAGAAAAAGAAAATATAGACCATCTTTTTAGGACGGAGGTAGTAGTAGGTAATATTATGTAATATTTCACAAATATTTACAAAACATTAATAGGTAATGACTAAAAGTAAAAAATTATTTGAAATTAACCAATTAATAAAAATACACAAAAAGATAAATGGACATATAAAGTGCACAATCAAGTAAATTATGATTTAATAAGAAAAATTGTTGCATAAAATAGTTTGTAAATTTTATCCAGCTTTACTTTTTATTTATTTAATGAGGAAATTCTCTATCTTTATTTAATATATCAAAAAGTATAAAAAATTAAATATATGGTTAAATTTGACAATTTGATTATTATTAATTGGAAAAATAAAAGTAGAACGTGAGAACCTACATTTCTGTTACTTTTCAAAATCTATTGTGTGAACTTATTACTTCTCCAGTAATAATTTTTTATAAAATTTGTAAAAAATTCTCATCAGTTTTACTTCTAAAAAAGTAAAAGTGAAGCATCTAACAACAATACTAAACAGAGCCTGAATCCAAAACTAAAAACACCCAAAACAGTGAAAACAAATTCACAATTAATATTTTTTTTTTTAAATTTACATTCAGAACACCAAAAAAAAAAAGGCGTATCAAGTGAAAAGTTGCAATCTTTTCTCCTTTAGGTTTTTTAATTTTTTAGTTCTTTAAAATACTGAAAACTGCTTGTTCACTTCATACTAGCCCACTAGGACGAAACTTTTCATTAGGGAAAAACATTTTTTAAATGGTATTTTGTGTTTTTAGCATCTTCAATATAAAACTTATAAATTTTCCCCTTTTTAACACTCCCGACATAAAATACCATAGAATACGAATTAAAAACTAAAAAATGGAACTAGCATCATGACGTGCACCCACAAATATATAATCCGAACGTTTTTGCATAAAACTAGAAATGATTTACGTGAGATTAACATGAAATTTGACTTGGTTTAGTATGATATATATATATATATATATTGTTGCCTCTTTCTTCGCAAAGTCTTATATGTGTCTCATGCAACAAATTCAGTATATTTGTTGGAAAATTTGCAGATGACACAAAAATACGACGAGATTATGTATGTAGTAATAACTAACACAAGTGTCATTTAGTTGAATTTGTCTTTGCCAACTTCACATTAAAAGCCGGCAATTAAATATTATTATTATTATTATTTTTTTTTTTTTTTTTGAATACGGCAATTAAGTAATTTAACAATGTTTTTGCCTAAAATAGCAGCATTTGCTTCTCCCTTGTAAATTCAACTATTGCAATAAGATGCGCATTTTCATGAAACTCACTGATGATATATTTACTTTTTAAAACTCGACTGAAACGAAAAACAAAAATTGGTTGATTGAGTTTTGTCTCAATTCCAATCTTAATTTTCACAATCGAATTAGATATAACTGCGCTAGATTCTCCGCGCATGCTTTGTTAAAGATAATTTTTAAACTTTTAGATTGTATGGTTTGATAGAGTATCAAATCAATAAAGATTTCACATTCAAGTCCGTGAACCCCACATAATTATATAACAATATATAAAAGAATGCACACATTTTGATGGAAAGGAAAATAAAAATACAATATATGGTTAGACTATTAAAGGGAAATGTTGACGATAAATTTTTAAAATAATACATATCAAGTGGTTCAAGTTCAGTCAACAGTCTTTTTACTAGAAAAAAAAAGATACAATTACTGTTAGACTATCGAGAAATTGCTCCTTTTTCATAATTTAGATTAGATTAGAATCCAGATAGAATGCTACGCTTGATATCTGATTTGTAGAAATGTGACAATGATTGCCTGAACTTGTATTGGTTATAATTGAGAAAAATCTTCTATTAGATTTGTCAAGAAAATTCATGGTCGGTCCTCAAAGCAATTAGTTTCTTGTACGTAAGTTGAAAGAGTGACCAAATTTTTCATTTCATCCTATGTAGCGTCCCCATGGCCTGAATGGAGTGAGAAATCATTTCCTTGGTTTTATAACGGGACGATGATAATGCACATGTTCCTCATTGCAAAATCTTCCAAACCACCTCTATTAAAAGTCTTTATTTTTTACTTACAAATACAAATATATAAAGAAAAAGTACTACCAAAATGTTTGTTACAAAAATATATGGTAGATGTATTTACTCCAAATTTAAAAAGAAACAATTGCCACTAAGATTCCAAATTTTGTCCCAATATGTTGGTTTTATCGATTAGATACTGACACAAGTTGAATATCAAAAAAATATTGCAACTTGCTTTAAGGGAAAACAAAAAACTTGTTGCATATTTGTTGTATTAATACTCAATGGTTTTGTCTCTAATGGAGACAAGTATGAATTAATTAAAGCCAATTTTAACTGTTAGTCGCATGAAAAGTTATTTAGTACTAATTAATCTCTCTATTTTATTGTTAATTAGTGATTACTTATCCAAAAGGAACATCGTTATAGCCCTGAGAAGAGAATAAAGTGAAGAGAACAAACAAAATTGGAACGAGAACTTCATAGCACCAACGTCTTATCCTTGGATTAATTCCACTATTAGCTTCTTTGAAAAGGTAAATGATTCGGGACCGGTTATAATAAATAGCACCACGTCTGCCAGTATTTATGACGCGAATAATTTTATACTTCCCCATTGATTTACCAATTAATTCACCAGTTTATAATTTTAATCTTAAAATATCTAAAGCTCAAATTATTTAAATGCCTTAATTGACAGTTTTAGCATTCTTGTTAATACACAACAAGTAAACGAATTAGTAAACTAATATGGAAGTTTATATAACAATATATAAAAGAATGCACACAAATACTAATATGGACGTCTGAAATAATATCATTTTCCTAGAGTAAATGGTAATAATCAAGAAAAAATAATCACAAGACGAGACAAATATTTCATATTAAAATACATTTTTTCTTTTCTTTTCTTTTTTAATTTTTTATATCATAAAGTAGTTATATCTCCTGTAAAGTCTTGAGCTATCACCTCTCCGATATCATATACTATTTAAGATTTTATAGCTCGTTTTGCAAGAAATTACAATATTGTTAAAAGATTGTACCATCTCATCGTATATATGTCATTCATTATGTGCCTCATTCATTATATTCACAGGTGATTTTATCCTTACTAGAAATAATGTTGTTAATCTCAACCTACCATTACCTGTACCAGAAACAGAGATGTTTTCCTTTTTTTCCCATAGTAAGAATATTAAGAGAAAGAAGTGTTCTTCGTGTTGTACAAAGATCAATAATATACCCCATCCGGCCACATGACATGTAGCACGAAGAAGGAACAGCCTGGTAAACGAAAAGAAGTATGGAACAACATAACAAATTTCATTAGAGACACCTGGTGTATGTCATATTTTCTCCACTATTAATCTAATTAATATGGACGCTACTCAATATGTCGATCTATGAAACTAGTGTATAAGAAGACACTACATACAATGGGTTTCTCCATCAAAATTGTTCCATTCTTAATGTGTCTTTAGTAGGCCTGGGTGTGACTTGATTTAGTCGTGGTTTTAAGAAAAGCAAACTAAATCGAAAACTGATAGTTTTTTGAGAAATTAATTATTCCGTTATTTTGTAATATCAAAATCAAATCATTCGGTTTTGGTTTGATTTAGTTATAATTATATAAAAAATAATAAAATATGACTCAATTATAAACCGATTAAAGGTAAAAAGAAAAAGTACGAACATTTTAATAGCAACACTTACACTCTAGGGTTTGAATTACATGATTTTAATATAAATCAAGATTGTTTGATAACTTTAATTTTTTTAGCTTTGTGAATTTAAATCAAGAATTAAGTTACTATATTCGTAATCAAATCATTTAGCTTGACTATGGTTTTCAAACCAAAACCATAACCAAACCATAACTGTTTGGAAATATAGAAAAGCCGAACCAAACTAAACCAAACCACTCGGTTCTGGTTATTATGCTCAGCGCTATTTACTCTTAACAGTACAATCGGTTTTTGAAAAAAAAGTGGGTAGAGGGTGGGGGGGGGTAGTTCCAAACAACACATGACAGATGATCCATTTCATTCTCATCCACACTCTCAAATCAGTTGAAGGTAGTTTCCTCGAGTCTTTTCAACATACATTATTGGTCGACAATTGCTGGGCGCTTGGATTGGGTAACATATTGGCTTAAACTACATTGTACCATATAGAATACACCTAAGCAGAGCATTTTGGACCCTATTTCTTCGCAGCAGCCTAATTTCCTGATTAACAATGGAGAGCTGGGAAGCAGTGCTTTCTCACAACTTTATGTCTAGCTTAAAATTCCTTGAGAGAGAAAAAAACTACTTCATAAATGATACAGACAGAAAGATTGGTTGTAATGCTTCTGCCTTCTAATTTACCTTTCAAAGTGTCGGAAAATTGTCTTTTAAAAATAAATAAATAAGTTGCCATGGAATATTTACAAAGTTAGTACTTGATCACGTGATGGCGCAACCAGAGTTCGTACATGACCATATGAAATGCGTCGTGCTTGATGGGAGGTGAGTTCCATTGGAAGTGCTTCTGAACCTGAGATGAAAGCATGACTAGAAGTTAATGGCTGCCAGGTAAATTCCCGCTCGAGAGGAAAATAATTCTCTAACGAGCACAAACGATGTGTTAAAAAGGGGGGGGGGCAAAAAAAATTTCAACATTCTACAATTTATAAGCTACGCGAATGACTATTGCCGTTTACATAATAAGATATTGAGGAATTATGGGTCCCAGAAAAGGTGAAAACAGTACCACATAATACTGAGTCCTAAAGATGATGCTAACGCCAATACAAGCGTTTTTACCTTGACCAAATTGTAGTGCAATTTGACAAATTCTTCTTGTGTTATGTTCTTGAGAATTTGTTTCAGCTGGTAGACATCTTTCTCCTTTACTACCACCGCAAATTTATGCCAATTCAGAATGTCATTAAATGGCAGGTCATAATAATCAGAGAGAATCACTGCAAGCAAAATCCATCAGAAATTGAAGAGACAATCAGATACCAGTCATGAAAAAAGAACGAATAACAAAAATGAGTCTCTTTCCTTTAAGAGCACCTCAAATTTAAAAAAGTAGTCCAACAAATTTGTGACTTCTAGTTTAGGAGAAAAAACAAAATATGCGTTGATAAGAACTAGTAAATGATATTTTCGAATTTCTTTCCCCTTTTTAATAAATTGTTGCAACATCCTGGGCGCCCAACAGGTTATAAACCCCACATTAAGTCCCAATAATTTTTCAATCTGGGACTAGTCCCATACCTAAATCTTAAATCCCACATGAATCTCCCATCTTTTTTTCCTTTTCCCAATCAATGTGAGACAAGTCCCACACCTTGCAATTGGAACCATAACATAAAGATGTTCATTTGAACTGGAAACCAGCTATATTAACAAAGCAGTAAATGCGGACGACATAGAAAAAATAGCTTAAGGTATCACAAGAAGGCTTGCAATTCCTTGTATCCCATTAAATGCCATTGACAATGGTGATCTAATTCACATTATTCTAAATTTAAAAAAAAATACCATAACCTCTATTCATGTGTTTTTCAGTTACAACTTCCCATTCATTGTAATTACGATTTTGTCGATGGAGGCGTGATCATCTTTTGAGAGGACTTTAAGATTTGACTATTAGAAGTGAGGTGGTTAGTTTATACTTGTCCAAAATTTTATCCAAACCAGATAAAAGTATATGATGGTTATGATGGATGACTCAGATTTGTAAAAGTATTAAATTCTCACCAGGTATGCACCCATAATGTATAGAATCCGCAATGCGAGCACTGTTGACCTGGGAGCCACCAGGACAAATGCAGAACTTAGTCCTATAAAATCGCTTTTGATACACTAGATGTCCAGTTGCCCGGTTTATCCTGTTGTTTGAAATATCAAGTTCTGTGTCATTCTCCCAAACACGTGCCAGGATAACTCGGATTTTGGAGTTCCTATGCCCTGCCCAAAAACCAAGAATTGTCCTGCAGAAAATGTTATATTCAACTTTAGGCAGGCAACTATCTTTTAGAACACTCCTACAGTTCTTGTCAATCAAGTCATAAGGAACACAGTCATAAGATTACAGGATCAACAATTCAAATGTACGACTATAGGATGGTAGTAATAAAAGGGAAAAACAGAAATGTGCTGAGAAGTACAATGTTATGTACAAGAAAAAGAGATATGACCTTCAGATGAAAAATGTGTAACAGAAACTAAAGCAGGCCACAGAAGTTGCATTGACTAAACAAATTCATAACAAATTGTATGTTTCCCTTGGCTTGCCAGAATAGAAACTCAAATTATGAGAATATCGAGGAAAACGTCTCTTCATATTTCTAATAAATTTTTCTTGAATAAAGAAGTATCTGTTTGTGTTAAAACAACATAAGGTCCAAAATCAAACGAATTTTTTCTCTTTTGTTTGCCAAGAAATTTTAAATTAATTTGATGCAGACTAATAACCAAACCTATTGTAATTTCAGGGTCATTTTACTCCTGACAAATGATTTACTTTCTAATAATGATTAGTTTCTTAAAAAATTTAAATGAGGTGCAGATTTTTAAACACAATAGAATGATGTATTAGCAAAGAAATTTTTGATGATGTTGTATCTTCGACTTTTTAACATAAATGATGTATATAGCTGAAAACTAAATTATCATGAAAGATGAAATTTTTTAATTGTTTACATAACTATGTAAGCAGTTAAATCTTTTTTCACCATAACAAGAAAACCCACTTTTATTCACAGGCAAGTCAAGTAAAATGGACTCCATTTATTGCGCCTTGCACAACACCATGTAAATAAGTATTTTAGGTCCGTTATTTTCCCCAATCCAACAACATATCAAAGAGCAACAACAAGAAAACTTTTCCTTGTGATCTCCATATCTCATACAAAAACACTGAAAAGAAAAATATTAAAAGAGAACAGAAAAGGTTGGAATCAAACATCCAGTATGGAAATCAATTCTTGCTCAAACTCATGTCCAACCACACATTCACCCATTAAAATAATCTTGCACGTAAATTCATAACTTTTCTTTGCTTTTCAACCACGTGATCTTCCCAGAGAATCATTTTTCACAAAATCAATTATCAAAAACTCAAAATCATACACCCCTTATATACACTTTCAATCCAAAGAGATGATATACTCTGATGTTAGGTAAGTGAGAAACAAAATTGAAGAGAGCTTGCTCAAGAGAGACAATATGCCGATTCTTTTTACAAAGCATGCAAACCGTTTTGTACTCAAGAGATAGAACACATCTAGTTACTTGAATATTTTAATTTGATTCAGTATACAATAAAAGTTTTAAGCATATCCTGCAACCTTCTGACTCTTGCAAACACAAGCTCGCACGCACCGGGGGGGGGGGGGGG